>JAGFZM010001066.1:88505-107571 GCA_017657215.1 Limnothrissa miodon | reverse complement strand
CACACACACACACACACACACACACACACACACACACACACACAAACACTGATGCATTCATAGAAACACACACTATACACAGACGGTATGTACTCATAATATATTATTTACTGTAGTTACTGTCTTGAGATATTCATAGCTGTACATTTGTAGCAATTATTGTTCATCCTATAGGAAATCACGCAATAAAGCAATGTTTTTATTTGTCAATAAACCTATTAGATATTATTAAAATATGATATTATTAAAAATATATAGGGATGCAGAGATGGGTCATTTCTTTGAGAGAAGTCATTGCTTTGCAAGTCACAAGTAAGTCTCAAGTCTATGCCCTCAAGTCCCAATTCAAGTCCAAAGTCATTGCTTTGCAAGTCCTGCAGTTGGGTTTGAGTTCTTTTGAGTCCTTTTTACCACAGAGTAATGACATATTTACATAGATAATTTATGCTTTTAGAATCTATATTTATTAAAACAAGTGCAATTGAAATGAAAATATGGGGCTGCACACACACATACATTATACATGCGAGAAATGACTGCACATAACTCTGAATATTGCCTATTAGTGCTCTTTGGTGCTATAAATCATGTCTTTTGTATAATGTGCTACACAAATAAAATTGAATTGAACAATAAACAGGGCTGTGCTTTTTATACGTCAGAGCCCTTAGCTGCATTGCATTTGCACTAGATCAAAACCAAACCAAAACAAAACTATTTTTGGTATCATTTTTTTCTAACCGGCGCATTTTCTTTCACAGTTCCTATTCTAAGCTGCAGTCACAGAGCGCTCGTTCTTCATTGGTTGTCCTGCAATTTGATGGATGGATGCTCTTCATCGAAAACATCGTGGATCTTATTGTAAAATGTAATTTGATTGGATTGTCACAGCGAGTGCACACATACACACAATGAAAGATACAGCACGTTCCTTTTTAAGCTTAAGGTTTTGGGAAAGAACTTGAAGTCTTGTTAAATCGAAATGCTAAAGTCCAAGTGAAGTCACGAGTCACTGATGTTGAAGTCCAAGTCGAGTTGCAAGTCTCTTTACAATTTTATCAAGTCAAGTCTAAAGTCATCAAATTCGTGACTCGAGTGTAACTCAAGTCCACATCTCTGACAGGATGTTAGAAAAACAACCATTTGGAGCTGATGTCAAAAAAGTGTATATTTAGACATTTATTGAATGCAGCTCATTTGGAATATCACATTGTAGAGTGTGTGGGAGTTGTGCTGAATTCAATGCAAGTTAGTAAAGGAGT
This sequence comes from Limnothrissa miodon, assembly GCA_017657215.1. NCBI lineage: Eukaryota > Metazoa > Chordata > Actinopteri > Clupeiformes > Clupeidae > Limnothrissa > Limnothrissa miodon. Next base: position 106,309 of record JAGFZM010001066.1, on the reverse strand, counting down.
GCTATGTGATTAGGTTCAAGACAAATCTTCACACAAAACATGGCATCACATAAAATAAAAAAAAAATATGTAGAAACCATTCTACTACTGTGAAAAAAAACACAAAACACTGGTATCTAGAACTGGTCATTATAAAACTGTAATCAATTGATGAGCATGGTCATTTTCACATATAAAAGGGATAAGAAGACACGCTTTGTTTGTACCAGTTTGAGGAAGTCGATGAGTTTATAGGTGTCCTCTCCCGTGGACAGATCCACGAAGTCTCGAGGCATTCTGTAGCTCAGGCAGGGACTGGGCTGAACAGTCACTTCACTGGTCGTGTAGCGAAACACAGGCCCCTCCTGGAGGCAGGGAGAAGGGACAAGAGTGTGTGTGGGCTCAGCACACATGCTGTCGACTTTGCATGGCTCATTTATGCACCACTGCACAGCAACACACACACACACACACACACACACACACACACACTCTCTCTCTCCCTCTCTCTCTCTCCCTCTCAACAGTCTAGGTCTCTGTGCACACATTCCTTCACCAGTCTATATAACTGCACAAAAACCAATTTCCTTTATTATTATGATTTCCCATGACATCAAAATACACACACACACACACACACACACACACACACACACACACGTCTTAATAGTCTAGATCTAAGAACTAATGTATTTGCAAACATTCCTCCTTCATCTGTCTATGTATTTGCACCAAAACCAATTACTTTGATACTTACTTTGAACACACACACACACTTACTCAATAGCCATGGCCTACACACAAGTCAATGTTGAGACCCACCTCTTGAGGCATGTCATCTTGCGCTTGACCGGCTGTCAATCGGCTGCCAGAGCTCAGCTCCTCCCAGGTGAAGAGCAAGGAGTCAGTGACCGGCCCGAATGGATTCATATCAATCAGCCACACCTGACCCTGCCGGGAATGATGGCACAGACATACAGACTGATTGATTGGCGTTTATTTTTTAATGATCTGCTGTTGGTGCTGAATGACAATGAGTGATGACGGTGGAGACCCACAGCAAGAGCACTTACACAGCTATCCCGGTAGACATCCAAAACAACTGCAATAAAACAAAATAAATTACCAATAAGTAAACCATCGAACTGTAATAACGAAACATCCATTTTAACCTACAAACAACTCTGATTGTCAGCAGAACAAGCAGCAGCAGACAGCAGTACAACCCCCCTCCCAAAATGGCTTCCTTCACTCCCTCTAATAGCGTGCAAACACCAGGCGCACAGACAAGTGTCAGAGGCCTAAAATGTCTGCAGTATAAGCAGTTCTGCCACCAGCAACAGACCTCCTCTGGCCTGCACACAGTTGATGCAACATGGGACATCGAAAGAAAGCAGGTAGCAACGGTCAGCCAAAGAACATCTTAAGGTCTCAGTTCTCCGAAGTCAGCCTGGTGTGTGCACACACACACACACACTTACAGTCATCATCCAGGAACTTGTACTGGATATGGTCCCTGAAGAAGTCCTGGATAGAGCGGCAGATGCCCTTCTCCTGTTTGGAGATGTGATGGTAATACTGTGTGTAGTCCCTCTGAGAAATCCCTGAGAGAAGTCAGCATAAGGAGAAACATAAGGAGTTGGCACAAGCATGCGTATTGCAAACTAGGACAGATTCAAGATTTAACTCATGGCAAGTCTGCATTAGCCAAATTGTCAAACTGAGTGTGTATGTGCATGTGCATCACTGTGTGTGTAAGGATGCATTGCCATATTGAATGTGTATGGCAAAACTGTGGGTGTTGGTGTGTGTGTGTGTGTGTGAGTGTGTGCTGTAAGGATGCAGTACCAAACTGTGTGTGTGTGAGGATGCATTGTCAAACTGAATGTGTACGTGCATGACTGTGTGTCGGTGCGTGTGTGTGTGTGTGTAAGCATGCAGTACCAAATTGTGGGTATGAAACACATTGCCAAATTCAGTGTGCAGGTGTAGGTGTGTGTGTGTGTGTGTGTTTGTAAGGACGCAGCACCTATCAACTTGTTCTCCTTAACGAAGCAGCGGAACTCTCCTCCAGGAATTAGTTCACTCCATTTCCTCAAGACCAGCTGCGTGTGACAGGGCACAGAGCAGAGGAGGGATGAATGGACGACACATCATTTACTGTGAGATAATATATGCCATAAATATACAATAGTTTACTGGTATTGAGTAGATGATTTTGTCCAAAGCGACATAGAGATCGGAAATCAAACCCAACCGCTGCAGCCCCAATTCCACAATACTTAATAAATGCATAAAATGCTGTATGTGTGCTGTATGTGTGATATGTATGCTGTATATTAGGGCTGGGCAATTAATCGAAAAGTAATTGTAATCGATATTCAGAACCTATAATTGATCTAATTTTTCCAGGGCAATTATTTCAATTAATTTCCCTTTAAAAACACTACTGCGTGTGGAGTCACGTGACCCCCCGCCCCTGTAATGTTATTCCACTGACATGTTGAGCATGGAGAGCTTAAAAACTGAGACAATTGAGATCTCCCACTTGTCTCCCATTTGAGCATATTTACTGTACAAAACTTGTCAGTGAACTATGAGGGCAAAATAATAAAATAAATTAAATAATCGTTCATTAATCGTAATCAATTAATGGCCAAATCACCCAGCCCTACTGTACAGTGTATATATATATATATATATATATATATATATATATATATATATATATAAAAGTATATAACTGTACTGTACATCACCTCATAAGTAATAGCTGGATCTGGAGAATCATCATCACTGCAGTGGATGAATCTGTGCAGGAGAAAAGGGAGGGAGGGGATTTAGTATCATGTGTAGAGTTACATGCACCTATAATGTAACACACACACACACGAGAAAGACCACACATGCACATACACACACAGACACACTTGTGGGACAGCACACGCACACACGGACACACACACACACACACTCATGGGAGAGCACACTCAGTCCACAGGACATAACCTAATTAAAGAGCATTGGGCTCTAAGCTGGCTCAACGTCTTGGGAGTTCCCTGGAGGCTTTCAATATTTCTCCACATTAATATGGCAAGAGCCTCTGCTCCCTACGTTTCTGCTGGGCCAGCAAAACAAATCACAAGACTGACAGGTGCATGATGGAGTGTAAGAGGCAGAGAGGGAGGGAGAGAGAGAGAGAGAGAAGGAGAGAGAGAGAGAGAGAGAGGGGGGAAGAGAGGCTCAACACAAAAAATGATGACCAACACCTTTTTTGAGGTTGTATTATGGAATGGAACTAGCTTCCATATATGATTACTGTGCACATATCAACTGATTTCCCCTATTTTTGCAGACTCAAGGGCTATCACAGCGCAAATCCAATTACAGTATAAAGAGAAAACTTCAAATTCCATATAACTAAATGTATGCTGTAGTGACTTTGAATTTGCATTGAGCTTAAAATAATCTTACTTTCTGATGTTTTTTTACAATAAGAAATTCTTTTTGATGGATGTTGCGCTCCAAGTTTAACGCCACTTCAAATGACTATAAATGGGTTGAGCATGGTGTGTGTGTGTAAAATGACTTACGGTTGTGTGAGGTCGTGAGTGACAAAATCAGAGCTCTTGAACAGAAGGAAGATGTCACTAAGGCTCTGGCACTCCAGTGAACTGTTCAAAGCAATCCAGTTGGCATCCTAAGACCAAGACCAACAGTAGGTCACCATAGTGTCTCAGTACAAAACAATTTCTCAATTTTTCAATTCTGCTATCGTTGTGCCCTGCCTAGGGGAGACTGGCCCTGAAGTAATTGATAGCTGACAAAATGTAAGTTGCTTTGGATAAAGGCGTCTGCTAAATACATAAATGCAAATATAAATGTCTGCCAGAAAAGAAATGGTGAAACTGTGGTTGTGTTGTCATGTTTTTCTGTTGTTTGTGTATCTCTCGTTCTTTCACACGTATTTTCTGTAGTTCAGTTTTCAGACAGACAAATACTGAAACAAGGATCTAGATACCGATAATGGAAGGGTGGGACTGCATGTCCCAATGTTGGTATTTTTCACCCAGACATGACTCTACCTACCATAGTCCCATGTCTATGGGTACTAAACAATTAGAAATTATATGTTATAGTGACTGTCTTCGGTTTGTTTTTTTAATTGCTTGTATTTTGTATGACAGCATATTAATTCATTTCATGATGTGTTTTTGTGGACGTGTGTACAGCTTTGATATGAACTTACACGAGGTGCACTCCAGTTGAGTTTTGGGAACACACATCCCCCAAGGGAATTTATTGCCTCAAGGACTTTGTTGTTGAATTCTGGAAACTCAGGAGCCTGTACACGTAACAGATATCACTGCACAGGTAAGACCAATGTTAAAGGTGCTCCATGAGATGTTGCAGGATTTTAGCGCGATTTCATTTTTATCTCAAATCTTTGGCATCTCCCCTTGATCGGCGAACTTTCTGCCCCCTTAAAGCAACACTAAAGACTTTTTAAAACCTTCAAATAAGGTTTTCAAAATCGTTTCGGTGGTCAATCAACTCGTAACAAGGTGAACAATACTTGCTGCATTTTCGCTGCGGCCCTCTATCGGCATTAATGGCACTAAACAAGTTTGCCCAATCGGGTAGCAATCAGTTGACTTGCCTTATGGCAAGCTTCCGTTACAATCTGTAGAGGGTGCGATTTCCAAAACTCCTTGGTGCTGCTTTAATACTCTATTTAAAAACCTGGTCTCAAACGACAACACAGGTGCTGTAATAACTGGATCTGAATATAAAAAATAACAAACAACGACAAACCAATTGGCAACAAATGGGGTGGAGTTAATGCGCATCCTCTACCATCTTTATTGTTGATTGGTTGGCTGTGGTTTGTTGTGTTTAGGTTTGTTTGAGTGTTCGTTTGAGTATTTCAGCCCCTATGTTGTTGTTCAAGACTGTTTTTTTACAGTGTTTTCAGGGGACAGAAAGCTAGCCGATCAAGGTGAGATGCCTACGATTTGAGATGAAAATAAAATTGCGCTAAAATCCTGCAACATCTCATAGAGCACCTTTAATGCTTCTTTTGGCAAATATTATTTAGTGCAAAATATGACTTAAATGTTTTAAACTGTTCCCACCCCTGTTCATCAGTAGCATGTCAAAAGAGAGGGTGTTAATATGAGTATACGTGCAAATGTATTAATAAGAGCCTTACTGTAACAGTTTCAGTTGTCTCATCATCTGACCACTGCCAAAGAAAACAGAAGTTTGGAGGTAGGCCTGTCTGTCCTGAGTCTGATGTATCCACCCATAACAAAACACAAACACTACTGTACTAAACCAACTGTGTCATACCTGAACGTCGTCTTCTTCAGAATCACTAGTGTTGTTGTGAGTTTGAGGAGTATTATTGCTGACACTAGACACAAATGGAGCTAAAATTTGTTACTGTTCCTCAAAACAAACTATGAGACTACTACCTGAAACTTTTAATTTACCAAAATTTCCCAATGTTACGTTAGGCATTCCACATTGCACAACCCAATCCATTTCTTACCTTTCAGGTACTACAAGTGTTCCATCGTCCAACAAATAATCAATTACATTCTGAGGCAGAGGGAGGATTAAACTGTAAACAAAAGAAGCAGTTCAACGATAGGGTCAGATCAGGGGCTTGTACTACGAAGCAGGGTTACTGGCTTATCAGGGTAACTTCGAGAGTAACTTGATCACGTGTGGCATAACTTTCCGATTAACCCATACTACGAAAGGTGGATAGGTTTAAACCGAGGTATGCTGCCATGGCAATATACGCCGCATGCCAAAACTGGTACGAGCAGTTTATGTTCTTGGTTAAACCGAGGTTTGCGCTTAACCACACCGTATAAGTACCGCCCTTCCGCCAACATTTTCGCCTGAGCCAATGGCAACAGCAGGGTGATCCATTTGACACTGGCGCTCGCATTGTGAGGTGCTCTCTTCGTGGTTTTTCAGAGGCCGAGGGAATATCTTTGTTAGTTAATCGAGGCAGATGCCTCTAACATCATCACCCACCGTAATAATGCTCTTACTATTGAGCAGATAAGATAAGATAAGATAAGATGAGCCTTTATTGTCTCTTTAAAAGAGAAATTTGTCTTGGGCAATGAGAGATAATGATTACACATACATAAACAAATGGTCAATGAGACAAAGAACATGCAACATAGACCCTTACATATCCCCCCAAAAACACACACATACACAGTCCCTGCCTGGTATTGCACCCATCCCTAAAAAAAAAAAAAAAAAGTCTTAAAATCTGACTAAGAAAACTAACACTAAAAAAGACTCCTAAGACTTACTATTGAGTAGTTTAATTGACCAAGGGACCATTGAAAACTTAAACCTATTTGTTTTATAGCTTGGAACCCTATATCTTCTACCTGAGGGTAGCAATTCATATTCGCCATACAGAGTATGCTCATTATCTACTGAGATATTTAATCATTGCTTCCTCACTGTTTCGTCAAATAAGTCTTGATGATGTGCTTTGCGCTGAGATATTTTGCCAGTCTGAGCATAAATATGTATAATTCGCAAGGTGGTTCTCTCTCTAAACTGGATGCATTTGTCGTTTTCCCTGGCCATTTAACCGCTCTGAAAATCATAGAAGGGTTTTAAGCAATAGCGGGTAATTTCTAATATAAAAATAGGCGTCATACACTTCCATAAAGGCATGAGGGAGATTATGTCAATCGCAAATCTTTTCACAGCATCAATGTCCAGGTGTTGGGTATTTGGTGTATATTTATATATTATGTACTAGCCCATAACACACCTAAAGTATTAATTTGCATTTTGTTTGGGAGATTATTCTGAAAATTATAGCCTATAAATGGGCCTACTAATTTCATTTCTTTATTAAACGTCTTTCTGTCCAACCATATGGGGTGGCCCTGTTAATTTACAGGTCAAACATTTTGCCTCAAACTTCATGCAAAAGTTTACAAGTTATAATGACCAAATTGCCTTAAATTCTTAGATGACATGTGATCAGGCAAGTCTGGATGCGAGGTGACCAGGCTCAGTCCAAGACTCCCGCATTTTTAGGGAGTCTATCCTATCTGCAAGATTTGAAGAAGGTAGGCAATCACAGCGTCTTGGATTTTTTTGGGGACAACCGACATATGACTTCATTTCATCAAAGGGCGTTTTGATATCGATTGATATGGCACTCCTGAATTGTGTTACATTTTATAGGCGATTTTAAGAATTATTTGCAAACAGCCTAACAGATCTAAGAAACATGTGGCAATAATGTTTCACTTGCTACAAATTTACCCGTTCGGCAATACGTTTATCAACAAGCCTGTCTTTCTTTGTTCGAGGCTTCAATTTCCCCTGAAGAGTACATTTGAACTCTTTGTAGCTTGTTTTGATTATTGTACAATTCCCATCAGTGAAATAAGGTGATCTCGCCATCGTTGGAAAGGGTTACTTGAAATCCGCCCCTTTTGTGTGAACGCGCACAAACTCCAGTTAGGTTAACGCCGGTTCAACAAATCAATCTCATAACCAGCGTCGTAGTACCGATTTAAACTCAACACCAATTAGGATAACCAGAGTTTGTCAACCCCGGTTTAACAAGGTAACCCTGGGTTACTTCTGGGTTGATTAAACTCCCTTCGGAGTACAGGCCCCAGGTGGCTATTAATATAAAACATCATTGTGTTTTCTACCAGCTAGTCTATAACTGTAGATCTACAATACACCCAAATAGCATTACAATGTGATTTCGCTTACTTATTAAGTAAGCTATTATAAGTTAAAGTCGCGTGTGTCACAAATTACAAAAAAACGGTAAAAATATGTTTTTAATCATTAATTAGACACAAGCTTGTGAGCATGTTATGATTACAAACGGACTAGACGTTTAGCATGCTGCGTGTTATCCACAGACCTCCTTATTGTCACGTTAACGTTGTCTTTTTCCACCAAACAAACCGAGTACACAGTATAAGAATATACATCACGTGACGATATAAATGACTTTACCTTTTGATTGTGAATTTCTTAAATATCGGATACCAGACCGAAAACTGACAGCTGACAACTTGCTCCTTCTTCATAATGTACAATAAACACGCCAGGATGAACTTCTTCTTCTTTGGCGTTTAACAGCAGCTGGCATCCAATTTGTTGCATTTCTGCCACCTCCAGGTCCAGTCGGTTACTGCATTAAATTCTCTTTATGAGTCCAGTGTCTTTCAAGTTTTTAAAAAGCCAACACTTTCTCTTCCCAGTTGATCCCACTTCTAAAATATTTTTCACTGACACATCTTCCATACCTAACTTCCTGAAGTCTGTAAAAAGTTCTTGCCTGTCTTCACTGTACTTGACACAGGCAATGAGAACATGTTGCACTGTCTCTTGTTGGCATTCAAGGCATAGTCCATTCTGGTGTTTTCCTAAGAGGAAAAGTGTGTTGTTAAAGCCACTATGTGTAGGATTTATCTTCTATTTATCTTCGTCTTTTATTAAAAATAATTTTTTTATTTTAAAAATATAATGTAAAACGATGGTAATTACCTCCATGCAATAAATTGTAGTGTTCCCGTAAACTTGGTAATTTCCATTTATATATAGATGTGGCTGGGTACCAAATGAGAATATCCATTTTGCGCCGCCATTTTCAAAATGAGGACCATTGGAAATGAGGACCGTGGGAAAGGAAGGGCTAATACATTTTATTCAAACGTGTGCAGTATACCACTACCATGTGTGACCAATTTTCGTCCTAGAAATAGTGACTTCATCCTTCCTTTTCCACCCTCCTCTTTTACAGTTACTGAGTCAGTCACTCTACTAGCCATTGAGAATAGATGTCTCATCTTACTCTCCTGCTCCCAGTACTGCTGCCATTTTAGGTTTATTTGTTTCCATATATAATGCACTTGCCTTCTGCTTTTGACAATGCAATATTAATGTCCACAATTTCCTTTTTTACGGCTTTCTTTGCTAGCTTATCCACCTTCTCATTCATTGGAATACCAATATGAGCAGGGACCCACATCAATGTGATTTCAATGCCTTTTCTTGTCACATCTCTAATAGCCAAAAGGATGTCGTAAATGAGGTCTTCACGACTCCTGGACAAACCTCTCCCAACCTTACTGAGAGCTGATACAGAGTCACTGCACACCAATACCTTATAATTACTTATCTGAGCTGTCCACTGTACTGCCATTAAAAGAGCATACAATTCCACTGTGAACACATTCAGAAAATCTGCAGTTCTCTTATATGACTCAGTATTCCACCCTTTAACAATAAAAGCTGCCCCAGTGCTGTCTGTTTTCTGGATCTTTTGGTCCGTCAGTAAAGATTTGAATGTGATCTTGATACTTCTCTGCTATTTGACTGTGAAACTCACTGACTAGGTTTATGTTGTTGTCTTCTGCTTTTAACTCAAGTAAACCTTGGTCAATTTTGGGAACCTGTAGGCCGCAAAACTACAGTACAGAAGACCTTGTCATGTACAGTCATCTCCTTTGCTACATTTTCACCCATCCATCCAAAGCTTCACAGATCTGCCACTTCTCTCTCCCAGCATATCTGACTCACAGCCTTCACTGGGTGGCTGTCTCTTTGACTCCTCATATTTACCCAGTAATTGGCCTGCAGATGCTTCCTGCGGAGACTAAGTGGCATTTCTCCTGTTTCAACTTGAAGAGCACATATGGGAGATGTCCTCACAGCTCCTGTGCATATCCTCAGAGCTTTAGCTTGGACTAGATCTAGCTGGGCCAAAACTGTTTTGGAGGCAGATCCATATACCACACTTCCATAGTCCATTCTTGGCCTTATCAAGTACACATATATTTGTTTTAAGGATGCCATATCAGCTCCCTACTCTGTTCCTGCAAGGCATCTCATTATATTCTTTACCTTTTTGCACCGGTCAACCACTTTCCCTACATGGTGTCTCCATGTCAGTCTTGTACACCCCAAAATTTAAAAGTTTCCACTCTTTCCGAGTCCCTGCCATACAGGGACAGTTGTGTGTCTTCCCTAATCTTCTTTCTAGTAAAAAACATAGTTTTGGTCTTTTCAATAGAAAACCTAAAGCCCCATTTCCTTCCCCAATTTTCAACTTGATTTACAGCTTCTTGTACTTTCCTCACGGTAAAGGTTACATATTTACCCCTTTTCCATAGACTCCCATCATCTGCAAACAAAGACTTTCCAATACCAGGGCGGACTTCTGAAAAAATATCATTGATCATGATATTGAAAAGTATAGGGCTTATCACACTCCCTTATTTGCGCCTTTCTTACTTCATCCTCCAGACATAATATTGAGTCAATTGTACTTCTTCCTTTTCTGAACCCACTTTGGTTTACTATCAGATGTCTCAGTGGCACTCGGGGGAAAGCTTGTTTCTCATTGGTGCCCGATTTTTCAGGAGAGTAAATTCAAAAAATGGAAGGTTGGCCATACTGACTTGCTCGCGAAATTTAATGTAGCATCAAAGGAAGTAGAGGTGGGCCCAGGCTACTACTTTACTATTTATACCCTAAACTTCAGACACTGACCTGTACTTGTCAATCAATAATGCCATAATCAGTATGCCATATATGGAGACTTTGCATAGAATGGAGGAATGTGGCTTATTACAGCAACTACTTATTACATCAACTACTTAATTAAGTTAATGTAACTGTACAAAAGGCTATGGATGGTTGTTCCTTTGAACTGTTTATTTCCTTCGAGGGAATACTATTTCTTTTACCTAGATGCACTGACTCTTAATTTGACAGTCCCTTATTGATGATGTCATAAGTCAGACAGTTTGTTTTGTTTCTTTCTTAGTAAGCCTGTGAGACATCAACCCATGTTAATCCATTTTAAGTTGTGCGTAAATGAAAGAAGTAAGTGTTTATCCTAGTTATATTAAGGCTTATTTAGTTAAGTGTTCAGTATTGAGTGAGTAACCTGTTATCTACCAGTTTCTGGATTGTTAAGTTCCTGTATCTGCAGTTAGCATGTAGCGCTAACATGTGGTCAATATGCTAATTTGTTGGCATATTGACGTGTGTTGTCATATTGGTGTGTGTTAACATATTAGCGTGTGTTGCGCAACTGTATAATTAGTAATGTAATTACAACAACCTGGTAATTATTATTTTCTGTTTATTTGCAGAACCACACACACAAATACACACTTGTTCACTGTTACAAACCTCAATACAGACTCAAGTGTCATTTGTAACCCCTACATCCCTTAAATATAAACGGATGGTAACTGTCTCCAGTCTCCTTCTCGCATCCTGGCCCAAGTAGTGCCCTGGCAGGCACTCCAGATTGTGTGCGGTGAAGAAACTGAGAAACAGCACCTCAGTCATAACTACTTACCTAACCCTCACCTACAGTAACAATCACCATAAAAGCCATAACAACACTTTTGCCACCATGTATCTTAGCAACAGCCTAGCAATGTTAAGTACCCTTGCAATCACCTTGACTACCGTAAAAAACTTGGTTGCTCAACTTGGGTGCATGACCAGAAAAAGAAATGAAATAACAAGTACTTTATTGTGTAAAAACAAATTGTTTTAATGTTAATGCAGTTTACCATGGACTGCTGAAAGACATTATTATTAAAAATCAATACTTACTTTAAAATAGAATTTACACAAATGGACACAGACGCTTCTTGCGTCACCACACATGTTGGAATACAGTAACTTTCTCTCCTCAACACCATTCTCCATTGGAACTGGCACATCCTCTGGGCGAGTCTTCTTGTTTTTTGGCATAGCTGAATAAAGTACAATTAAGGATGGACAATTGTAAATCATCAGGAAAACTTCCTATATGACTGTAAAATCTTCAACATTTGTTCCATTTATAGATGCTAAAGGATTTTCCGGGTTGGCTACTAAAGGGAAATTATTTTAGCTTTAACATACAGGTATATGAATAGCAGGAGACTGCCACAACACAGTATTGCTAAATGGTAGCAGGAGTGGTGCAGAACAGCATCATAGCACAAGATAATAGGTAATCCAGTTCCAGAGTTAGTTACAGTGGGCATGCTTTGGTCACCACTCACTACCAAAATTTATTCTCAGGACTTGATACCTTTAACTGCAGGCGCTGATAACTTTGTGCACGTTTACGGACCCTTGGTGGAAGTGTACTAGCGGAATAGTGTCCGTATTTAAAACGAGCCGTTTACGTCTGCTGCAAAAAAATAACTAGACTACAACGACATTTCCGTTTACAATGACCAAGCCACTGATCTCTAATAATATTATTCTTTAGAGATCAGTGCCAACGAGCACACTGGGTTAATTCCCTGTAACGTTAACGTTACATTCTAACGAAATATCATTGGCTGAAAGTGCTATACGACGGCGTATTAGTGCCATGTGTATGTATGCGTATGTATGTGCCATTTATTTTTCAGAGAGGGGGGGTAATATTCCAAGAAAAAAAGACACAAATTTGCGAGAAATAAACTCGAATATTTGTGACAATATAAAGTAGCAAATTTGCGAGAAAAATAAACTTTATGCGACAAATAAACTTTGCGAGAAAATAAACTTTATGACATTAAAAGTCGCAGATCTGCGAGAAATAAAGTTGGATATTTGTGACATTAAAAGTCGCAAATTTGCGAGAAGCTGTCACGTTAAAAAAAAAAAAAAAAAAAAAAAAAAAGCAAAATTCCTGGCAAGGATTTTATCTGCCTGGCAAAAGCAATACAAAATCTGAGACTCCACAGGGCAGCGTGGTTTGGAGTGCATATGCTAATATTTCTATGGCTCACTAGGGCAATGAAAATTGTGGATCAGCGTTCGTTAACAACCCATCTCTAGTGCTTTCTGCTATACGCTGATAGATGCTAACCTCAGAGTTGAAACCTAAACTTATTAGGTAAATGTGTAGCAGAATTACTAAGACAATGAGTAGGCTCTCTCATTATTGGAAAAAAACAACTGAAAAGTAGCCTACAATTTGATAAGTTCGTCCACCGTATCCATTATGAATGCTAGCGACATTATGGTGTCTGGGTCATCCGAGTTGACTTTTAATGTCACAAATATCCGACTTAATTTCTCGCAAATCTGCGACTTTATAATATCACAAATATCCGAGTTTATTTCTCGCACATTTGTGTTTTTCTTTTCTCGCAAATCTGCGACTTTATAATGTCACAAATATCTGAGTTTATTTCTCGCAAATGTGTGACTTTTCTCGGAATAGTACCCCCCCTCTCTGGAAAAAAAAAAACTAATATGCCGTCGTACTTTTATCCTTCATATCGCTGTCGTTAAAGTTTATAGGTAACTTAAACGTCGCCATTCACTACAGTTAAAACGATTTTCTCAAACATAGTTAACGACCCTATAATTATGTTACACAACGAGCAAATACATTTTAAAAACGGCGCCAGCACTAAAATAGCTCTCGTGTCTCCGATTGCTTTATAAGACAAAACCTTCACGCTAAGCAACAGCAGGACTTGGTTACTGCAGAAATACATGTAACGTTACTTTATGCCACGTTATGCATCTTCCATATTTCTAATGCAGACACACAACAACCCGCAAAAGTACTGGTCAGTTCTTTCACGCTCTCTCCTGTCAAGCAGCTAACGTTAACTTCAATACATAGCAATATTGTCCGCGTGGTGTGTCTCTCTCACCTTCCAATCCAAGTACCCAAACCAACTATGGGCATTTACGACGCCCTTGACTTTGCAAACGAAACTCGAGTATGCGAAGTGTTAAGCTGGATTTATACTTCTGCATTGCGTCGTCGCAGACCTTCGCCGACACCAATCAGACCTTCGCCGACACTACGCATACACCTTTCATGCGCATGAAAGAAATCCTGACTATGCGTCAAAGTGTCGCCGACGCGGTACGCAGACCGACGCATACGTCATGGATTGTGATTGGTCCGCTTTACATCAATTCCAGTTCTCCGCCTTTCCAGTGTGTTGTGTGTACAAGACCGGCATTTTTGAATTTACATAAATGGCCTTATAACTACCCATTCACCTGACAAAAACAGTTGACCATAGAAAGTAATGACCTGATAACTATGCTTCTTAACCAGACAAAGCTTCCCATCAACGCATCCGACACAGTTTGGGAAGTAATAATACTCTTTTTTGAGGGAAGTTCCACAGTCTCCAGAAATCTCCGGCTATCGTTTCCCACTGGTTAGTTGACAGACAGGGCAAAAACTTGGGCTGTAGTGTTGTCCACAACGCTTTGCAAACCTCTGACACAATAGATGACACTGTGGATGAGGCCAGCTTGTAGCTTGCCGCTAGCTACAGCCTGTTGATTTGCACCAGAAGCCAATACTCGCAAATCAAAAACGTCAGCGAAGGTGTCTGCGACGACGCGACGCAGAAGTATAAATCCAGCTTTACCGACTCGTCTCGCCGAGATCCATCTGAGCTCACCTCCGATGTGTCTGGCGGTCGATTGGTTCTGTCTTGATATTTAGGTCAAATTAAATTACTAACGACGCCTAGCGACCTTTCGGTACAGGCGCGGCTGCAGGACCATCCTTCCTAGAATGGTCCGTTGTGTTCTTTAAGGGCGTACTCACACTAGGTACAGTTTACCCTAGTGCTGGGTGATACAGCAAAATCTGATATCGATCCGATACCAAGTAAATACATGGTCAGTATGACCGATATCGATACCGATACAATACTTATTACACTTAAAAATGGAGCACAATTTATTTTATATAAATGAGTAGGCCTATGTTTTACAAAGAGAAGGAAGAGGCCTGTTTTAGTAGCCTATACTTTCTTTCCTTCAGAGATATATTTTGGGTGGGATTTGAACCCTGTTTATAGGAAATAGAGTTATAGAGCTTATGTTCCATTGAGTTAGTGTAAGCTGTAAGCTAATTTTTTTTTTTACTGTCCTTGCTATTGACAACACTCACCAAGCTTGTGTAACAGGGCTATGATTAGATTAGAACCATCCCTTTAATTTCCTAATTTCCTCAAAATACGTCCTTTACATTTGTATGTTCACTGTTCACGTTGGGCTGCTGCAGCACTGAACAAGTTACTTGGTATGTCACTTGACAGAACAACAGCGAATCACAGCGGAGAGCCGAGGCAGAGTGTGCGTGTAATAAACTCAGTGGAGTTGGTTGAGCTCTGAAGTGGCGGAAAGGAAGTAGATCCTCCTAAACATTAAACAGGAAAACTAGAGGTTAAATTATCGATTTCATCTCACTGGTATCGATACGATACGATACCAACTTTAATATCGATTATATAAATACCTTGAATCGATCCGCCCATCCCTAGTTTACCCGTACCGTGCCGGAGTACGGTTGTCTCTGGTTCTTGGTCCGCACTCACACTGCACATATCGAACCGTACCCGGTCACAGCTGGAATATGATGTTAAATAAAAAATAATTCTGCAGATTTTGTCAGCATCTATATTATATATCTTTTAAGTTCTTAGATAATTCCCTTGCAAAAAAAGTAAAGTCAAGGGAGTCAAAATGGCAGTTTCTTATGCAACAATGCATAAGAACAAAATATCTTGTTCAAAATATTGCATTGTGCAGCACAATACTGTATTCTTGTGGTATTTTTTCATAACTGCAGTTTTTTGCATTGCAAAAAGTTTTTGTTCTGCAAGTAATATAAATGTCCTCTATAGTAGCAACACATTCAGTATGTCTCTAATACCCTATGTATATAATGACCCTAAATGTATAATGCAGGCACACACCCGATACTTACGTGAAGACTCATCTACAGCAGGCCCTCGCCTGCTCAATGACCAAGCAGACATTAATAATCTTCTCCAGCCCCAGAAAAGACCTTCAAACGCGTTCAAATGTTCATATTTCACAATATTTTGCCAAAAAAGAGTAAATGACTAAAAAACATTCAGCATAATGAAAGACAAACACCATGTGTGTGTGTGTGTGTGTGTGTTTAACCCAATAAACTATACAGTCACGTAACCATGGCAACAGGGTTAGGAATTAAATGCATCTGAGAGACGCACCCACTCTGAGCAATGACATCATTGACTCATGATTGGGCTGAGTCACTGTTAGTGATGTTAGTGCTGAGTCACTGTAAGTGATGTTAGTGCTGAACTTCAGTCCTGGGAGTCTCAGACAGTGTGAGGAAGAGGGAAGGAAAATCCTGTTGAGGGAGGGTGTGTGTGTGTGTGTGGTGAGGTAGTGTGTGTATATATGTGGTGGTGTGAGTGTAGGTGGCGGTCTGAGCGTGTGTGTGTGTGTGTGCATATTTATGTATGTGGTGGTGTGTGTGTGTGTGTGAGGTAGTGAGTCTATGAATGTGGTGGTGTGTGTGTGTGTGTTTATTTCTGTGTGCCGTAGGGTGAGAGGAAGTAATAAATAAACCGGACATTTTGGCACAGACTGTGTGTGTGTTTATGCATGTGGTGGTGTGTGTGTGTGTGTTTGTGTATCTGTGTATCACAGTTTCTGAGGTCGAGGTGTTCTGTTATAGTTGGGGTGAGGGGGGCGTGTCCGAGATGTACTCCACTTCCTCCAATGAGCAGGCCTGAGAGTTCTCTGTTCCCTCAGCAGCTTCCTCCTCTTCCTCCTCCTCCTCCTCCTCTTCCTCCGCCCCTTCCCCCCGCTGCACACCCCTCCCCCCCACCCCCCGCCCCACCTGCGGTCCCTTGCAGATCTTCAGGTGCCGCGTCAGGTGGTACTTGGTGAGGAACGCCTTGCTGCACTTCTCACACACATAGTCACGGCGACCCTCGTGGGAGTTCAGGTGCTTCTTCAGGTGGTTCGTCTTCAGGAAGCGCTTGTCACACTTCGGACAGCGGATCCGACTGTCCCTGGACACACACACACATTCATTTTATAGAATATATTTAGAATATTTTATAGCATATATTTTTTTATTTTTTTATTTTATAGGATATATTTACAATATTTATAAATTAAATTTTGACAATTAAACCGGCACTAAGCAACATTCTGTTTTTCTCTCACCAGCTCCCTCTAAAGACCGCTGTATTGCATTGTATTGCACTGCATTCTATTGGAGGCGGTCCGCGCTGCTGAACATTGCAAGTGCTGTATCTACCGCTATTGGCCACGGTGGCGCATTCTACACAGTTTGTTCGCTGTGTAATGACTAATTTTAGCATCCTAAACAGTATGAAACGGATTAATTAAATAAAAAATGTTGCATAGTGGGCCTTTATGCCTTGGGCTCAAACGCAAGTTGTCTCTTCTGGCCACCAGAGGGCAGTGTGCCGGAATATTCCTAAACACATATCAGTTGCTATATTCTGGTAAGATTAAAGGGTGTGTTGCAAGATTAAATGAGTAGTGAGTTTGCGCTACTTTCTTGCCTAAACACATATCAGTTGCTATACTCTGGTAAGATCAAAGGGTGTGTTGTGGTTCAATGAGTAGTGAGTTTGTGCTACCAGCATCCCATTTAAATACCTGAATGTCCCCTGCATAGAGCGGTTGTGGCGTAGTTGTTAAGAAAGGTGTGTGTGTGTGCTTACTGTGTGTGTGTGTGTGAGCAGGTGCTGCTTGAGGTCTTGTTTAATCATGAAGAGTATAGTGCGTGTGTGTGTGTGAGAGCTTACTGTGTGTGTGTGAGTAGGTGCTGCTTGAGGTCCTGTTTACTCATGAAGAGTATATGCGTGTGTGTGTCAGTGTGTGTGTGAGAGCAGGTGCTGCTTGAGGTCCTGTTTACTCATGAAGAGTATATGCGTGTGTGTGTGTGTGTCAGTGTGTGTGTGTGTGTGAGAGCTTACTGTGTGTGTGTGAGCAGGTGC
>JAGFZM010001066.1:62434-85016 GCA_017657215.1 Limnothrissa miodon | reverse complement strand
GGCTCAAAAGTGCCAGAGTTGTCCTTTAATGTTGCTGGGTGTTTGGGCTCAAAAGAGCCAGAGTTGTTCTTTAATGTGTTCAGGATCTACATTGGTGTGGTTATTTAAAACGGAATATAAGTACATAAATGTGTAAGGGTTGTGCTTTCATAATGCCAAGTGTTTATAACTGAATATAAATATATAAATGTGTAAGGGTTGTACTTTCATGTCTGGGTGGAAATGTTCACGGGTGCTGGGTTGTTGGGTTACCTGGCCTTGCTGGGTTGTTGGGTTATTGACTCGTACCTGGCCTTGCCGGGTTATTGGGTTATTGACTCGTACCTGTCCTTGCTGGGTTGTTGGGTTATTGAGTCCTACCTGGCCTTACTGGGTTGTTGGGTTATTGGGTTACCTGGCCTTGCGAACAAACATCATCCAGTTGGACTCGTTCTCGTCTGTGGTGACAATGCAGAACTCCTGAATGTTGTCATGGTACATCTACAGACACACACACACACACACACGGTGGAATTAGTTATATTAGGAAATATTAGCCATGTTTCCAATATAAGAGTTCCAGGACTGTGGGAGGGAAACGATAACAATGTCGGGGTGAATCTAACGATAACAATGTCGGGGTGAATCTAACGATAACAATGTTGGGGTGAATCTAACAATAACAATGTTGGGGTGAATCTAATAATAATAATAATGTCAGGGTGAATCTAACAATAATAACGTTGGGGTGAATCTAACGATAATGTCGGGGTGAATCTAATCACAATAATGTCGGGGTGAATCGCTGGCTCCTCTCAGCCAGTGTGTTTCTTCTATGAAACCCTTTCAGACTTTTCCATCAGTTTATATCAGTCACATCACCGTTTAGCACCCTAACACAGACAGACAGACAGACAGACAGACACACACAAACACATAAACACACACACAAACACATAAACACACACACACGGGGCTGCTAGACACAGCAAATATCACCACAGGTGTATTTTCTAAATTAACAGTAAACATTTCTTGTCTCATTTTACAAAATATCAAGACATAAAGCCTAAACTTTTTAGTTTACCGTAAAACGCCAAATTATAGCCCGGGCTTTTATTTGTCCAAACTGGATAAATGTCCCTACTTATATTTGGGTCAGGCAGCTATTTGGGGCGGGCTTTAAATAATTTCAGCAAAAATGATGAACGAAAAGAAAATATTAAATTTAATTCTTTGTAAATTTCCTCTCTAGACTATAAGACTATTCAGTGGATCAAAGTCCTTGGAGTGAGGCAAACATCATGCAAAAAGCGAAAAACCTGGTAAAACTGTAAAAATGACAGCAGGAAATTTCCAAATCATGACCATTTATTGGGGATTATTCTTATTATTATTAGAATAATAATAAATTATTATTATTATTCATGAACAAAATGGTTAATGAAAAACATTTTCTCTTTTTTAAACGAGAATACATGTAGGCTGGCCTATTACCAACTTTCCCGAGGCAAACTGGTATTCCTCTCTCTCACTCACACACACACACACACACACACCTTGACACTTGCTCGACATCCAGCTTTTCCACGCTTGAAGAACCCAGGAGACAAGTAATCTGCGAGCTGGTGCCCTCATATTCCCTCCTGCAGTGTACTCCTTGTCCACATCACTTGCCATCCAGCTATCGTAAAACTCATGCAGCTTGGTTTTGAATGGCTGATTCCATACGACGTCCGGAGCCTCTATGTACTTTGTGCAGCCACCTGGTATAACAGCCGTTGTGATGTTGTAACCCCTTTTGAGCTCAGCTTTGGTTGCTGTGCTTATGCGACAACGATATGAATCTCAGGTTAGGAGACGAGGCGCAAAATTCAGTTTTCCCACTACCTTTTGCAGCCAGTCTTTGGTGAGATCTTCATTCTTTCATCCATTTTTGGAAGTGGCGATTACAACTCCGTTGATGTTCTGCATTGCCTTAACCTCCTTGACACCCCCTTTGAAAACGACATAAGGTTTCAATTTCGTCCCGTCTGCTTTTGCAGCCAACACCACGGTTAAGTGGCCTGTAGTTCTATTTCGTTTCTCCTGACCGCCAGGGGCGGTGCATACAGCACATGGATGTCCATCGCACGTACGTGCAGGTCGAGAATTAATACCAACAAATTCACCTGTGACCTGGGTGACGTCCTCCCTATGCGTTAGCGTAAAGGGCAGGCCCACCCAGGAAGTGACCTTTTGCATCTTCTCACGGAAGCAGGTCAAAGATAACTACGGTTAAGACGCAAACGCTGAAGTTTCGTTACCCACTGTGGTTGGAGCTGTGGATTATTTTTTCACTCTGGAACTCTCAGCAAAAGCAGCAGCACATAAATGTGTTAGAGCTTCAATCGGTGTTGCTTGCTCTAAGACACTTCCTCCCAGAACTGACAGGGAGGCATGTGCTTGTGAGAACAGACAACATGTCGGTGGTATATTATATCAACCACCAGGGAGGTACCAGGTCACAGCAGTGCCTACGGCTAGCCAAGCAGCTCCTGCGATGGGCCCACTAGCACCTGTTGAGCCTAAGGGCTATGTACCTACCAGGTATTTGCAACAGAGCCACAGACCTTCTTTCTCATCAGAACCCCGACCCAGGGGAGTGGACCCTCCATCCTGCAGTAGTACAGGCAATATGGAGTCAATATGGCAAGGCAGAGGTAGACCTCCTTTGCGGACCGGCAGTGGTCCACACCATTAACAACTCTCGAGCGCCCTCTACAAGCGCCCTCTACGAAGGCAGGATGAGGATTTTCACAGATTGATGCCGAGCACAGGGACAGGACCCAATACGCTGCCCCATACCAAATGTGTTTGAGTTTCTACAGTCACTCTTTGATAAAGGACTAACACCTTCCACCATTAAGGTATATACAGCTGCCCGCTTCCTTAAAGGTGCCCTACAATTGAGACCCCCACGGCGGAATCCGGTGCCCCCCTGGGACTTCCTCCTAGTGTTACGGGTGCTCTGCCAAGCCCCATTTGAACTCTTGCAGAGTGCAGAGCTGAAGTGGCTGCCCATGAAGACAGCGTTTCTCTTGGCCATTACGTCAGCCAAGCGGGTTGGGGAGCTACACGCCCTATCTGTAGGTGGAGATTGTCTGCAATGGCATCCCTGCGGCAGCAG
This sequence comes from Limnothrissa miodon, assembly GCA_017657215.1. Lineage (NCBI taxonomy): Eukaryota > Metazoa > Chordata > Actinopteri > Clupeiformes > Clupeidae > Limnothrissa > Limnothrissa miodon. The sequence continues at coordinate 81,868 of JAGFZM010001066.1, read as the reverse complement.
TCACCTTATGGCCGAACCCCGCCTTCCTACCCAAGACCATGTCTCCTGTTTTTGTCAACCGACCCTTCAGCCTAGCAGCCAATGAGTCTGCTTCTGAAGAGGCACAGGATCTGAGTGCAGAGCTGTTGTGCCCAGTGCGGGCTCTCAGGACCTACGTCACGAGGACAGAAGAACTCCGTTCGTCAGACGTGCTGTTTGTTTGTCACTCAGGTGTAAAAAGGGGTCACGCATTGTATGCATGTAACTACGGTTCTATCAGTTCGGATGACCGCCAGAGCTTGGCAATCACTCGGAGTGTACATGAGAAGATTGCCAAGGGGTCACTTCCTTCCTTTACGCTAACGCATAGGGAGGACGTCACCCAGGTCACAGGTGAATTTGTTGGCATTAATTCTCGACCTGCACGTACGTGCGATGGACATCCATGTGCTGTAAGCACCGCCCCTGGCGGTCATCCGAAACTCATAGAACCGTGGTTACATGCGTAACCTTCGTTTTCAGTGGTAAACTGCGCGCACCTCTTACATCCACTGTAGTTGAACCAACCATATCAAACCACACTGCGGTTTCATCCATAGCTATGATGTTCTTTTGTTCTATTTTCTTTGTCTTAATAATCCGTGTAGTAAATGTAACAAAATTCACAAGCTTCTCGGTAAAGTGTCTCACGTCTTTCTGCGCAGTTCTGCGTCCTCTGAGGGAGAAGTCATTACGCCTCATAAACCTGTGAAGCCACCCAGAACTAGCAGAAGTTTATGACAGTTTATTAAATTTCTTTAGCTTAACCCATATCATCTTCTAAATGATTCGAAAATGTTTCGCCCACATATCGTGGAATCCATTCGGTCATTTTCACTTCCAGTTCGTCACAATTTTTTTTCCTACCTCCACCACACAGCCTGGCCCTCTTACTGTCCTCTTTAAATAGACTCTGAAGCGCAGCTTTATCTTTTCTCCATTCCCTCACCCTCTTTGGATCAACCAAAAAACGTCTTGCTGCTGTTTCTCCAGAATTCTCTTCAGCATATTTCACGACCGCTAATTGAAATTACATATCATATTTCTTTCTCTTTGTGGCCATGATGGCAGCTGCCTGCTAGAAAGAATGAAGACTAAACAAAGGCAGGTCATTAAGGCACACCGTACCACCTGTGGGGCACACCGTCCCACCTGTGGGACACCCCCCCCCCGCTTTTTGTTTTTTTATGGTTATGCTTGTGTCATTCAATGCCAGAAGGAGTCACTTCAAATCAAGCAAACAGACATGAAGGCCCAGGGTCTTAACTTTCATTTGAAACCAATTTTATGTTTCTAGGTAAAGGGGTTTTCAAGTTATACACTTTTGAATGTCAGTAGGCCCTCTTGTTTACAAAAAGTCTCTATGGGAATTTACATAGGGGTCCCAATAAAAACGCATAAACATATTTTTCAAAAATTTATATTCAAAAATCATATTTTTGGTCTTTTGACTTCAAATTGTTGTGTAACAGGTTGAGAGATGGAGTTATCATATGGATGGTACCTTCATATCTTAGTTAGTTCATAGACATTTGAAATGAGCGGAAAAAAAAAACTTAGTTCCAACCTCTATAACTCTGTATCCATATGTCACAGAAACATACATATTCTTCTAGAAAAAACTTGAGTGTGTCACCTTTCCAATGGTATGAGGCACATCCCTGAGTCTAAAACTATGTAGGAACTGTAAAGCTTTCAATTTGGGTATGCCGTTTTTTTTTAAAAAAGGAAAAATAGGGGTGTGCCTTAAGAGGTTAACCTTTATTTGTTTTGTTGCCAACAACATAAGAAAAACAAACACTTGTCTGTGTCGGGGCTAATGAAAAAACGCAGATTTGTTTTGGACGGTATGGAGTGGAACTGGCATAAACGAGTGATGACTGGGCTTTAGGGTGGTTTATACAGCCAAAATCTAAAAGTCAGAGGGCTTATAATTGAGGTCGGCTTTTATTTGTCTGAATCCATAATCAGACCAGGCCTGAAAACGGGACAGGCAGCAGTTTGGGACTCAGCTATAATTTGAGATTTTACGGTAACTCAGACACGGCAAGCATTACGTTAACCAGTTCCTAAATTTAACAGTAATAATTTCTACTCTTGATTTACAAACTATCAAGTGAAAGTCCAAAGCTATTAGTTGGACACAAAAACTGCTTTTACATGTAGTTGAACACAAAAGCTACTACTACTACTACTCCTCCTTTTCCTACTACTACTATTAATAATAATAATAATAATAATAATAATAATAATAAAATTATTATTTGTAGTAGTATTGTTATTAATAATAATAATAATAACAATAAATATAACAATTAATAATAATAATAATGATAATAATAATAATAATAATCTCCCGTACGCAGTCTTCAAGTTTTGTCCTTAGGCTTAATTGAAAAAGTGAACCTGGCGTCATGCACATGAGAGGAAATAATGCGTAATGCCATGTTTTCTGGTGTATGCCTTCCCTGAGTGTGTCTGTGTGTGTGTGAGTGTATGTGTTCCTCACCTCCTATATGCACGGTGTGTGTTTGTCTGGGTTACAAAGTGTGTGTGTGTGTGTGTGTTCCTCACCTTTCATATGTGTGGTGTGTTTGTCTGGGTTATGGTGTGTGTGTGTGTTCCTCACCTTCCATATGTGCGGCGTGTGTTTATCTGTCCAGGAACTGAGCTCCACGCTGCCACAGTGTTGACCAATCAGAGGCCCAAAACACGTCCTGGCCGGGACCAGCTCCCGCGCAAACACACCTGGAAAACACACACACGCAAACAGATCGTGAGTGCCAATGTAACATTTTGAGCATTTTACAAGAGGCCTCTTCAGGACTCTTCAGTATTAACACACACTCACACAAAGTCCTTCATTTCCAGCAGATTAAAGTAGCACAACTGTACCCATCACACACTCACAAACAAACACACACACACAGACACACACACTCACCAATCGGCTCGTCCGCTACAGACACTCTTAGGCAGAGTGGGCGGGGCAGAGAAAGGCGGGCTCTGGTCTGGATAGGCGTGTCCGGGATAAAGGTGACCGGACCGTGCTCAGGGCAGTCTGAGGGGTAGGAGCGATCGCAGAGAGAGCACCCTACACACACACACACACACACACACACACACACATCAGACATGGGGATGTGTTGTCGTTTCCGATTTGCTAGCATGGTATATCTTAAGCTAACAAACGTTAATAGCAATGCTAAAATAAACGAACTAGTTTAACATTAGTGCTAATGATAACATAAGTCAACCAAACATACAAAATAAGTCAAGCAAACAGAAGCGAACTATTTTATTATTAGTTCTAATGCTTACTTGAGCCAGCTATTTTAACGTAAGTGCTAATGCTAATGTGGCTAACTACCTTAGCGTGTGTGCTAATGCTAACATGAGAGGGGCCAGGGATGTAAGGAGAGGGAGAGGGCAGTAGGGTTGTTAGAGGGGCCAGGGATATTATTACTGTTATATTACTGTTGGAACTATCCGTCTCCGGATAGATTATATGCCGGTTGCATGCGATGCCATGTTTGTCTGTTTGAGTATCTGCTGTTGTTTACTCAAAGATGTTAAAGGGGGTGGCCATGTTTGTTTGTTTATTTGTTTATCTGTTGTTAACTCACAGATGTTGAAGGTGGTGGCCATATTTGTTTGTTTGTTTATCTGCTGTTGTATACTCTGAGATGTTAAAGGCAGTGGCCATATTTGATTTTTTATCTGTTGTTGTTTACTCAACGATGTTGAATGCGGTGACCATGTTTGTTTGGTTGGTTATCTGTTGTTTACTCACAAATGTTGAAGGCGGTGGCCATGTTCTCCTTGTTGGAGGTGGAGTCATGGAGCTGCAGAGTATTGTTGACGAGCACAAGGCCGTTGTCGTGAGCCAGGGTTGTGTCCGAGGTAACCAGGGTCGTCTCCTGGGTCACCTGGTCCAGCCCAGCGATACCCATTGCCGCAGACGCCCCCGTCAGCACCACCCCCACCACCCCACCACCCCCCAGCTCAGCCGTGGAGTGCAGCACTTCCCCCAAGCCCCCTGAACCACCGCCCGCACCACCCCCACCCCCACGCCCCTCCAGGTGTTCGTGTTCCAGCACCACCTGAGGTAGCTCCAGTGGTATCACCCCCCCTCCTCCACCCACCCCCCGCCCCCCCTCCATCCCCCCAAGCCCCCCCCCAGCCATGCCCTCCCCAGGGCTGCTTCCGCGAGACTCCATGGCTCCAAGAGCTCCCCCTAGAGGCACTTGCACCTCGTGGTCCCCCTGCACGCCCACCCCAACCCCCACCGTTGCCATGGCTGCTGTTGCCATGGCAGCTGCCTCCAGGCCCCCCCCTGCGCCCCCCCCGTAGGGATCCAGGCCTGCGGCGCCCCCGTTAGACACGGACAGCGCTGCGTCCATGCTCAGGCTGCTGGGGTGGATGTACTGAGGAGGGGGGCGGTCCGCCAAGTACGACAGGATACCTGCAACAGCACAGAAGACACAGGTGAGCACAGAGGACAGGGACACAGGTGAGCCCTAACCCTAAACCTAACCCTAGGTGAGCACAGATGAGTACAGAGGGCAGGGACACAGGTGAGCACAGAGGGGAACAGGGGGAAACAGGGTGGAATGAGTAAATGTAGGTTGTTTCCAGTTGTTTCTCATATTGGAAGGAGCAAGAGAGCTCATTAGATTAGTTTGACAGTAGTTATAATCCTCATTAGATTAGTTTAACAGTAGTTACAATCATCATTATCTTAGTTTAACAGTAGTTACAATCGTCATTATATTAGTTTAACAGTAGTTATAATCATTAGATTAGTTATAATCATTAGATTAGTTTAACAGTAGTTACAATAGTCATAGATTAGTTTAACAGTAGTTTTAATCATTAGATTAGTTATAATCAGTGTTGAGAGTAACAGCGTTTAAATATAACAGCGTTACTAACGGCGTTATTTTTTGAGTAACGGAGTAATCTAATTAATTACTTTTCCCATACTTGCAACGCCGTTATTGTTACTGGGAATGTAAAGTAGCGCGTTACTAAAATTTGGTTGAATGACGCGTGAGATGTCAAGCTTTGTCTACTTATGAGAGATAACGATGACACCGTTGCAAATGCATACCTACAACCTGTACACATTTTGCGTAGCAGATACGCATTTAAACATCAAACTATGGTGCTACGATTTGTCCCTTCATAATATGTGAAATACCTTTGACTTTGGGTTCAGCTTGCGCACTAGGCAACTCGCATTGGGCAGCAACATGCTGAAAACGTGCTGGACTTCGACTAATCATAGTGCTTGCTGTTAACTCCAAATTCGCTACAAGATAATAATTCAGGAGGCGGTAAAACGAAGTAAGTAACAAACTTTTTTCCCCATCTTCATAACGTTGCTGTTTTATAAGGGAGGACAGTGCTAAACATCGTTTCAAAGGTAGGCTAATTGGGCAGAGCCTGGAAAAAAACCACACACAATGGGAGTAGGATGCTGTGTCTTTGTGTTTGCCTTGCAGTTAATAATACACTTAACGTTAGCTGAGGATACTAACAGAGAGGGAAATGAAAGCAAATCTATCCAGCACAACACAATACTGCAACATAGCCTATGTTTCATTGAATTTTGATATATTATTAAGGCTATTGGCCATTATAGGTTAAGCCCTAGTATAATGTTTTCTACAAAGGGGACTGTTTGTCACATGGAAAACTTTGGTGATTCTCTCCTCAGAATCAAGTCAGCAGGCTATGAGGCTAAGCTATCAAGGAGAAGTCTTAAATGTCAAAAGGGACATAGCATGGTATTTGGGTTTCCTAATGCTCAATGTATTTAAGGCATGTAATGTACCAGAGGACAATATATTTTTCAGTTATGGTTAAGTTCTGTTTAAGGGACATTTTTTGGATTACCATGTCTACCTTTTTTCAAATATCTTGGTGAAAACAGTGGAACGAAATTACAAACAATTTGGAAAAAAAAATTAAATTGTGTCAATACACAGAAAAATGTGGAATTAATAGCCTTTTCATTAAAATATTTCATGTACTATAGTTGAATACCGTTATTCAATATCTAGATACTGTATGGCCATTGCCCAATACCATGCATGAAATTCAAAGGTAGCGTTCTCCTCAAACTGGAAGTACCGGCACTACTTCTCCCTAGTCGAAATTAAAGGTAATAAAGATATTATCCACGTCTACCTCAAGCAACTCTAACCTTATAAAAAAAATAACGTCAGTTACATTGCTGAGTAACTAATTACTTTTGCAGTGTGGTAACTGAGTTACTAACTCAATTACTTTTTTGGCAGAAGTAATTTCTAACTGTACCAAATTACTTTTTTAAGATAAGATGACAACACTGGTTATAATCATCATCAGATTACTTTAACAGTAGTTATAATCATTAGATTAGCTTAACAGTAGCTATAATCATTAGATTAGTTTAACAGTAGTTATAATTGGCCGGGTTTCCCAGATTCGTTAAGAAGCTCTTAACGCTAAGATCTTCTTTGGAGCTCTAATCTGGCCAATGAGAGCTCTTAAAGAGCGCTCCAAAGAAGATCTTAGCGTTAAGAGCTTCTTAACGAATCTGGGAAACCCGGCCATTGTCATTAGGTTAGTTTAACAGTAGTTAAAAGATTATTTTAACAGTAGTTATAATCATCATTAGATTAGTTTAACAGTAGTTATAGTCGTCATTCGATTAGTTTAACAGTAGTTATAGTCGTCATTAGATTAGTTTAACAGTATTTATAATCTTCATTAAATTAGCTTTACAGTAGTTATAATCATTAGATTAGCTTTACAGAGGTTATAATCATCATTAGATTAGTTTAACAGAAATTATAACCGTCATTAGATTAGTTTAACAGTAGTTATAATCGTCATTAGATTAGTTTAACAGAAGTTATAATCGTCATTAGATTAGTTTAAAGGTCTCAATCCAAAATAAACCGTTTAATACTTGATTTTTTTACATTACCATAGGTCAGCCCAAGTTGCACTTGCATGCTCAACTTCAAAATGCTCTCCTACCCCTGTAGTCTGTATTTGCCTGTGATAGAAAACAGACGAGAAAAACGAGCGAATCGGAAAAGCTGTGCAAGCCTCCGTCACTTTGAACATTAGCTATGCAGTTAGCCCGCCCTCAAGAAAACATTATTAGGCTGCCTGCAGACAGACCCACTAGAGGGAGCGTCACAGTGCTGTTACCCAATTAGAGGCGATACGTTTGCATATCATTAATATTCATAAGAATCCTCTCGCACTATCCCTGCACTCGTTTTCACCTAACTAAAATAGCTTGAAACAAGACAACCACAGCATATTTTTGATGAAACCAACTCTCATGACATTATTTTAGACAAGAGACCACCACAAAATTAATGAAAATACGATGGAATGAGACCTTTAACAGAAGTTATAATCGTCATTAGATTAGTTTAACAGTAGTTATAATTGTCAATAGATTAGTTTAACAGTAGTTATAATCGTCATTAGATTAGTTTAACAGTAGTTACAATCATGTATCTTAATCATTAGCACAGTCAGGACCACAGATGGCAGAGATCCTGGATATTCATCATTTAGGTCAAAAATATATTATTGTGGCATTACTATGGCAAGGACTCTTCTATTGAAGTCTGGGTTGACAAAATAACACAGAAATACAGAAAGCAGTTAAATGTCATTAAGTGTAAGCTAGTAATATTATTATATCATAACATAACAAAAAGCTTAAATCACATTTTACTCTTTGTTGACATATAGTCCAGGCAAAATAAGTGAAAAGTAACATAACTTTTTAAAGACATTTTTAATGACATTTTAAAGGTTGACCAAGTTTAGTATAGTTTGATTAAGAGTGTGTGTGTGTGTGTGTGTGTGTGTGTGAGTGGTAGGATATGAAGGTGTGTGTGTGAGAGAGAGAGTGTGTGTATACGTACCTGGTAGGATGTGTCTGAAGTAGCTGTTGTCTGGGTGTGGGTAGGGGTGTGTGTGTGTGTGTGTGTGAGAGAGAGAGAGTACCTGGTAGGATGTGTCTGAAATTGCCGTTGTCTACAGTCAGTGTCACATGAAATGGCCCGCCTGCACGCACGAACCTCCCGTGCGTCATGAGTGTGTCACGCACTATTTAATATTTTTTTTTCTAAAATTGCTGCAGTGTACCCAAACGACCACCAGGTGGCACTTGGGAGCGCCCGCGACTGCGAGTGTTCTAACATACAGCCGTCAGGAAATAAAGTTGAGCTGAAATAGGCTAGTTATACTGAATAGCCTACTGTTATTTTGTTACTGTAAATAGTCTGTTATTTGAGTGTTGTTTTCATGTTTGTGTTAACCAACCATAGACTAAATATAGTGATTATTCAATTCAATAAAAATAGCCTTATTAATACAGTGAACTATGCTGACGCATAGTCCCGATGGGAAAGATGGCTGTGATCAACGCACAACAGAGGGAGCTCATCAAGACTCTGAGTTGTCAGCCCCATATCATATAATCATTTTAACGTCCATCGTGAGCAATCGGGGAGTAGCCAGGCATCAGGCAGCACTGACATAAGACAGTCACGTATTGCCTACGAAACACAAATGCAATGCGATCAACTATTCATCGCTTAATAGGCCTAGGTTGGCAAGAAGTGAAAAATCAAAGGGCTTACTGTCAAAAAGGTTGCAGGCAATGAACGGGCAATTGTAAACCATTTTCTTAAATTAATTTTCATACATCCATTTGGCGAACCAAAGGTGATAAATAAAAACGGATAAAAACTATACGATTCTGCGCGCTGCAGCGCAACAGGCACATTGAAATCAAATGAATCAAGTTCACTCAGCGACCAATGATCATTGAACGAACGTGTTATGCGAGTGCAATTTACGATCTCCAGTTTATTTCTTTTATTTCATTTCATATTAACTTTAAAATATTAATAAAGTGAAAGCCTAACGTTTTTCGACCTGTGCTGGGCCCTCAAATGCCCCACCTTGCCGCCGACTCAGTTGCAAAGGATGCGCCTCACAATAAATGAACCAGGCTACACGCGTGTTCACCTGGCTATGGACTACAGCAGCGTTTCTCAGAGGTACTGCAGGTGGGGCGCGAGGAATCGAAATAAAACGAGCATTTTGTGTCTGTCTTTATTAAAGGTTAGGCTACTCAACAAAAGAGCTCCCACTCACAATGGATTCATACTTAGCACGTAAACACCTTAAAACACGCAAAACGCCCCTTCTGTAGGGGAGAGCCGGGACGATTGATAGAAAACCAGAAAAATTAAGCCAGCCTGAAACCATTTTGAGACAAAATAGATGTCGGCATAAATTGCGACATAGGCTACACAACGGCTACACAATGTGTGCACCAGTATCACGTTTAATGGTTAAAAAAATGGACGAATTTGATACAAGCAGTGGGGCAAAAATGTTTTATGCAGTATTTGCGGTGCATATGGGCGCACAGTCACAAAATATGGCGAGAATGAGAATAAGACAGGCGGACAGAAAAAAAAAAGAGTCAACCAAAGAAAGTATGATGCGTTTGCGTTTAGATTCATAGTTGGGGATGACGAGCGAATCATGTGTGTTCTGTGTCTTAAACAACTGGCAGCAGACAGTATAAGGCCTAACATTGCGCTTGGAGACTTCACACCCAAATCACGCTAATAAGCCCATCACTTTTTTTTCAACGAAAACTCGCAGAATACCGTTAGTAGGAAAAACCAATGGTCAAAGCTGCATTAGCGAAAGATGTGCGATGTCTCCGCTCTTTGCGAGATGGGAGCTGATCATAAAGCGGGGGTGTTGATACAGGTCAGATGGGGCGCGAAAATTCTCCTTCTTTCTAAGTGGGGAATGAATAAAAAAGTTTGAGAACCACTGGACCACAGTAGCCTATGGCTTCAGAACGGGGTTCTGTTATTGCAATGTGTAATTTTGAGTGTAAGATGTGAAATAGTACTTCAATTCAATAAAAGTTTTCACAAGGACATGCATTTTGTGCTGGTTGCGAATGAGGGATTTAGGGATATAGGTAGGCTATTTTAGTAAACAATTGGTCGCCCATCCTCCCAGCAGATCGTTTGCACGTATAGCCTCCCCCCTCCCCCCGATCTTTATACACAATGCAAGTATGATGGGTGCTGCTGAGAGCCTGTGGGCGTAAAACGCTCATCTGTAGGGGAAAGCCGGGACGATTGAACTGGGGGACGAATTAACCATTGAGATTTTCTCGTAAACCATTCACAATTCAAACATGAAAATTTGTCATCCCATACAGCTTGTAATACTAGACGGACCCAGGGAAAATCGTGTCGATGTGCAATACTGATCTGAAGTTAAACCTGGGGGCTCATTTTAAGAGCGATAATATTATCACTTTTAAACAACAGATGAATTGATGATGTAGGCCTAACATATCCTACAGTATGAAATGTCAATATTTTTTAGTCTAGGAAAAAAACGCCTTTTGCTGCGAGCAGGCACTGTCGGGATGATTGAAACACTTGCACGGTCAGTGCATTAACATTTTAAAATAATAAGCGTTTTGCATTAACTAAAAAGTACAACTATAACCACTGTTTGAAGTGGGAAAAAATAAGTGTAGAAACTCTAATTGTAAGACATTTGTTCGGTGACATTGTGAGTCTTTTGGATGTGTTGTTTCAAAAACTATCATAATCATTCTTCCAAGCAATAACCTATGGGCATAGGCTACTTTTTCCTCATTCACAAAAACATGATACTGAAAAACCATTAAAACAACATGAACCAGACCAGCGTGATGCATCTAATCATAGGGAAACTTGTAGTGCCATTGTGAACAATGCCATCATGACATTCACAGTATAAATTGTGACAGTTTGCATTGCTTCCCTTGCGATTGGTTGGGACAGTGGCTGCATATGATAGGGCACTGTTGTGTCTCGTGGGTAATGTAGTCTTTTATCGGTCTTGTGAAATTGTCTGTTCTCGGTCCAGTGTCGCTGTGTCGGATCAGTTTCAGCTAAGTAGGCCTGAACGCAGAATAAAATGGCGCAACCCAAAAGACTAAAATACAGAAGTAAGGAACTGCGTTCTGCTGCGTTCCGGCCAACAGTTGTCTTTGTAACATATTTTGTCTGTATAAAGCATGAAACCAACTAGAAATTTGAAGATATATAATCATAGGGAGTCCGGTAGTAACTCCATTATGGGAGTCCTGTAATAATTCCATTGCTCATTCGCTGTGAACATATAGCCTATTTGCCTTTTGTCTCAGTAAATTAAAATATCCACGTTTGTGAGAATACAACTGGATAAAGCTGGCAAAGGTTGCAATGGCAAAGGTTGCAATGTGCAGTTGTTGCGAATAAAATGGGACAGGGTAAGAGTTGCTTGCCCTGCTGCCCGCCATTGCTGTCACTCGGTATACAATTCTGCTAAAACGCGCCTCTCAACAAATGAACTACGTGCTCATTTAGAACTTCAAATAAAAAAAAAAAATGCCTGTCTTACAATAAAAAATGCCACTGGCCCGGTGCAGCATTACTGAACGCAATATGAGCAGAGGGCAAACCGCATTCGGCACATATAGGCCTATTTCTCGCAGCACCGTTAACTCAGCTGAAGGTGAAATTCTGCCAGAGACGTTTTTATAGGAGAAGGACTTTGATTTAACCTACAGTTTAATCCTCATTAATGGATGTAGTTTTCGGTGGATTTTGAAGAGGCTTCAAAAGAAGGTAAAACGAAGTTTCTTCACGTAGGCCTACTCAAACATAACAGACCTTTAGGCCTATTGCGAAAATAGAACACAAATGAACATAGGCCTATAGGCTAACTAGTTGTATAACTAGTTCATAGAATCCAGGCTTGATTCATGGTGTTAGAGCTGGAGTCAGACCGTTTTTCATGTGTGTTTGTGGGCAAGGAACAGTCGTGTTTTCTGTGTCTCTTTGGAAATGGTGTATCAGTATTTTGTGTTAGAATTCCTAATAAAGCTGGGGATTTGCTACTTGGCGCAGGCTGACTGTTAAGCCATAGGGTCCAAAATATATGTAAAAAAATGTAAAGTAATTCTAGCATAAAAAAATTGACTATATCAGACCAAACTGCATATTGCAAAAATAGAACACGGAAGTAAACTAACGTCTCTTGCTCCGCTTAACTCTCCGAATGTTCAATCATTAGAGAGGTCTTGTGCTGCCTCCTAGCGGCGGTAGCTGCAGTGACACATCTCGTAATGCCGTGACTCATGTTTTACGTGAGTCTCGCGGCCACTCTCAATTGGGAATGACTGTAGGTGGGGGTAGGGGGTGGAGGGAGGGTGTGTGTGTGTGTGTGTACCTTGTAGGATGTGTCTGAAGTAGCTGTTGTCTGGGTGTGGGTAGGTAGGTGTGTGTGTGTGTGTGTGTGTGAGTACCTGATAGGATGTGTTTGAAGTAGCTGTTGTCTGGGTGTGGGTAGGTGTGTGTGTGTGTGTGTGTGTGTGTGTGTATGTGTGAGAGAGAGTGTGTGTGGTACGATGTGTGTGAAGTACCTGTTGGCTAGATGTGTGTGTGTGTGAGTGTGTGTGTGTGAGTACATGATAGGATGTGTCTGAAGTAGCTGTTGTCTGGTGTGGGTAGGTGTGTGTGTGTGTGTGAGAGAGAGAGAGAGAGAGAGAGAGAGAGAGTGTGTACCTGGTAGGATGTGTGTGAAGTACATGTTGGCTAGATGTGTGTGTGTATGAGTGTGTGTGTACCTGGTAGGATGTGTCTGAAGTAGCTGTTGTCTAAGTGGGGGTAGGGGGGTGGAGGGAGGGTGTAGTTGCGTTCGGCAAGCGGCGTCATGGGCAACATGAGTGACAGCGCCGACGGCAACGGACCCAGAGACGGAGCAAGACTGGGGATGGCCACTGGCATGCCTGCTGAAAACACACACACAATGCCCAAACACACACACACATATACACACACAAACACATAGCATTACCATAGCGTGCACACACTCACACACACATCACATCAGTAGTGATCGTTTGTATTGCATTGACCAATACTGTTACAGGTTCTGAAATAGACAGGCCTATATGCGTATACTTGACCAATAGTGCTTATTGTTACAGGTTCTGAAATAGATAGGCCTACATGCGTATACTTGATATCTGCTCGGCATATACAGAAGGAGAGAGAAAGACAGAGAGGGAGGTAGAGGGAGAGAAAGAGGGAGAGAAAGAGGGAGGGAGAGAGACATTCTGAGCTCTGATGATGGTACAGAAAGGATGTATGCAGACACAGAGACACAATTGCGTATTGCACAGGCTCGCATAGAGACACACATATCAGTATAGTACACACACACACGTACACACATCATTAAAGAATGTGCATACACGCGCACACACACATCACCACAGTAACCATCCGTGAGTGCGTGCCTCTTCTGACCTGACGTGATGGAGCTGTGCGTAGGGGATGCAGGGAGCCCGAGGTGGCTCGCGCTCACAGAGGGCACGCTCAGCTGGTCCATCCCCACGGGGCTAAGGTTCATCTCGTTCATTCTGAAACGGGACGAGCCGTCAGAAGCATATTTCTCTACAGCTTACACCCAAACACCCAGAGGCTGGCTAACTAACGAGCTAGCTAACGATAACTTGGCTCTCGTCAGTTACTTAACGTTACTTGCTTCCCTTCTTATTTTGTGAGGCATTTCTTTTCGACCTAAAGGAAGACGGGATTTAGGGACGCAGGCCAATTAAAATATTAGCAATATAAATACAAATACACGACCCCTAGTAGTCTGCTAACCTCTATTGTTAAATGAGAGCTAACTTGTAATGCTAACTTGCAACCTTAGTCAACTAATGCCATTCTCTGGATAAAACACTGCCTTAACATAAGGCTTTACACGAGGCTACGTGTTGCAAGACACAGTGCAAGACAGTGCGTACAAAGTATACATATGATTGGCGTCTATAAGTCCCTGCTACGAAGTTGTCAACATAAACAATCACAAAACAGCTAGCTACATGGAAGCTAACTAGCTAACTCGTTTGCTAACTATCAGAAAACTCGTGAATTAATTCCAAATTCCAAGCAAATAAAGCTTCCCCCCTAGTTTCCATGAAAAAGCAATGCCAAACCTTTTATTCTGAGGTTAATGTGATCTGTCTCTTCGGAGTAACAGAGTTAACAAGTCAACATCCAGACTTACAGCATCTCTCTCTAGCTCCATGACTGCTTGTCAGTGCTCACTGTTCGAGCATGCGCAAATCCAGAACAAACGCGCAAGGTCCAGTAATGTATCAACTTTTCAAAAAGTAACAATTTTGCATTGCGGGTGTTGTGGCGCTGTTAGGTAAAAGCAGAGACGGTTGATGAAGCTATTCTGACATATTTTTACACCGGAGACTTGATCCCATCTTTGCCCGAAGGGAGAGTAGCCTATTTGGGTCACGCGGGCAGGTGCTGCGATTCTCCTCCCCCGGGAGACTAATGATCACACCCCTCAAATAAGTTTTCTTCCCTTTAAACGGCCACTGCGGGGGACCGAGAAATTTCTTAAACTTTGGGGACCAACCCTCCAGATGCCGCTTTGAAGCTCGCGAATGCGTGTGTCAGGGGATGAGAGACCCACTCGAGGTGAGCTCCTATCGGCCACCCTGAGTTACGGTCTTGAAATACTAAAATAATGATTAGGCTACTACTAATTACGTCTGCCAATAACAAATTATTATGATTATATTTTTTCTTAATAGGCCTATCATCGGGTTTTGTAAGAGGTCTCAATTTTTTTTGCCTCGTGCTGTGCGTAAAGTGTTTCGTGTATGTTTTCCAGCTATGGCATTTTCACGGGACGTCCTGGAACAACTGTGCTACTCCCGAACAGGAGGTGTCGTGGAACCACGCGCTTATCCGTTGATAGACGCTCTCGGGCTGCAGTTCCACTTCGAACCCCCCTACCTGACGCCCGTGTGTGGGCAGCACTACAGCGCGCGTCTCTCCTACCTGCCGTTTAACGCGCACATCAGTGTGTACGACTACTCTTTCGAGCCCGCGTTCATTCGCAAGCGCAATGAGCGGGAGAGGCATCGCGTGCGGTGTGTTAACGAGGGATACGCGCGCCTCCGCCAGCATCTTCCACATGAGCTCGAGGACAAGAGACTCAGTAAAGTGGAGACTCTGCGCGCGGCCATCAGCTACATCAAACACCTGCAGGATGTTCTAGGCACCGGTCCGCGTGACGCCGCTTCTTCACCACAAGTGAACGTTTGACTGAACGTTAATAAAGACCAAAAGACCCATGCGCTCAGTAATGAGCGGACTCTACAACCCTTGATAAGGTCGGGACGTGCGATTCTAATATCTGAAGCATTTGACTCTCGATTCCCAAACTTACAGTTGGTAGGAGAACAGTGGCCGACGACTGCAGAAATACGTAAATATATATATACGTGTTATATACGAATATCAGAGAAAACAGCCAGACATATACTGTAGGCTACACATAGGCTACTCTACTGTACACACACATACACACACACTCTCTCTGCCTGTACAGTCACACATACACACACATAGAGGCCAATATAGCATGTAAAAGTCTGTTATAACTACAACAAATGCATGCACTCTCTCTCTCTCTCTCTCTCACACACACACTCACACTCACATACAGGCAGGTATATAGTATGCAGGCCAGTATAGTTATAACTACAACAAGTAGGCTACATAATACAACAAATAAGTTCAGGTTTCTTGTAACTGTGGTGTTAGGCTCCAGTATTCTCATAACAGGGGCTCACAGACTTCAGGTTTCAGATGTTATACTGTCTCTACATAAATATAACAATGACACTACATAAATATAACAAGAAATTTCTACTAGATTTGCTACTAACTTGCTTTAATTGCACTGTCATTTCACTGTAAGATCTTGGTGTTTATATTGTCATTTTTCTGTAAGATTTTTAGTTTGAGTACTTGTCAAGATGGTTAGTTAAGTGTCCAGAGTATGCCCTGTTGTTGCAGTTATGCTAGCTAAATTGGTTAGTTATTGAAGTGCTAGTTAAGCTAAGAATAACAAGAGTATGTAATGTGTATAACAAGCCAATGTAATCATTGTATGATGCTCTGTTTTGTACACACACTACTGCTGTATAAGACATGTCTCCTAGCGCTTCACAACAATTAGTACCAATGACCAAATACATTTTTCTAAAGATCTTTAATGGGCCTTTTTCTCTTTATTATTTTTTGGCCAGTTGACTGTAAAGGAGAGGGAGAGAGAAACGGCCCTTACAATGATATAATACAGGTTACTGATGTTATAACCCTTAATATGATACAGGTTACTGGTGTTATAACCCTTAATATGATACAGGTTACTGGGGTTATAACCCTTAATATGATATGATACAGGTTACTGGTGTTATAACCCTTAATATGATATGATACAGGTTAGTGGTGTTATAACCCATATGATACAGGTTACTGGTGTTATGACCCTTAATATGATACAGGTTACTGGTGTTATAACCCTTTATATGATATGATACAGGTTACTAGTGTTATAACCCTTAATATGATACGCTCTGTGAGAGTTTTTTGTCGTAAGCTGGGCGCCGTGTTAGCCAGAGTGCTAGCAGTTTCGCCGACTAACGTATGCTTCGCGTTAATGTATTGAATTAATATAGACAATGCAGGGATTTTTGAGTCATTCTGCACTGCAGATGGGTTAATTGCGTTAAATTTTTTAATCAGAGTAATCATGATGATAGATTAATCAGCGTTAATTTTGACAGCCCTGGTTAGAATACAGGTTACTGGCCCAGTTCACTTTGAACTGCAACATTAGAGACACAACAACAAGAAGAAAAAACAAGATTAAAGCTAATGTTCATTTATTAAAAACTATAACAAAAAGAGAGAAAAATGCCATGGATAGGAATGCCATGTATGCAGGATTGAGGGTCAGTGTGTTAGCGTAAATACATTAACAAAAAGAAAGATTGAGATAAAGCAATAAGAAACACATCATTGTGTGTATGTGTGTGTGTAATTGTAAGGTTACCTGCATCCTCCAGGTCTGAGTTTCCGGTAATCACCCCCCTCACATACACACACACACACACTCACTCTCTCTCTCTCTCTCTCTCTCTCTCTCTCTCTCTCTCTCTCACAAACACACACACACACCTCCTGCTCTCTCTCACAAGCACACACACATCTCCTGCTCTCTCTCTCTCACACACACACACACTCACACACTCTCTCCCTCTGTCTCACAAACACACACACACACCTCTCTGTTCTTTCTGTGGTTATTTGTTTGTAATGAAGGCGTCCGCTTACCTGCATGGAAGTGGCACGCATTACCTTACACACAACCCACATATACACCTAATACACACACACACACACACACACACACACACAACCCACAGATACACCTAATACACACACACACACACAAACACACAACCCACAGATACACCTGATACACACACACACACACAACCCACAAATACACCTTACACACACACACACAGACACACAAACACATGCGCACACACACACCCCCCCCACAGATACACCTAATACACACACACACACACACACACACACTCAACACACAAATGCACATACACACAGACACTGCTTTAGTGGCTTGATGGTTCAGTGCA
Organism: Limnothrissa miodon; assembly: GCA_017657215.1. NCBI lineage: Eukaryota > Metazoa > Chordata > Actinopteri > Clupeiformes > Clupeidae > Limnothrissa > Limnothrissa miodon. The sequence continues at coordinate 64,203 of JAGFZM010001066.1, read as the reverse complement.
AGTAGCTGGGATGAAAAGAGCATCAGCGCGTTGAGAGATGGCAATCTCTCTCTCTCCCTCTCTCACAGACACACAGACACACACACACACGGATTCTAATCTCCCCCCCCCCCACACACACACTACCACAGTGGCAAACATACAGCTTAGTCCAGCACATTTGGATTCTGTTTGCTCCTCAAAGCTATGCCCGTCACATTACTGTCAGAAACAGTTAATACAAAAAAGCACTTAAAACAGACATCACATTTCTTAATTGTACAGCACTCCAGAATGCTGCGGGAAGTTTTATCCAAAGATTCTAGAGCACTCCGCTCTAAGGGGCTGTATGGGTTTAGGGGGAGTAGGGTGAGTAGGCTGTATGGGTTTAGTGGGAGCAGGGGGAGTCATCGACTGTTAGGGTTTAGGGTAAGTAGGGTTAGGCATAGACTGTAAGGGTTTAGGGTGAGTACTGTAGCCGTAGACTGTATGGGTTTAAGGGGAGTAGGGTTAGGCATAGACTGTATGGGTTGAGGGGGAGTAGGGTGAGTACACTGTATGGGTTTAGGGGTTTAGAGTCATTCTAAAAGAAAATAAAACGGTTGAGATGACACACATATGATCAGTGAAGTGTGTATGATGTAGAGTGTATCATGTAGTGTGGCCTCATTTGGTTCCTCTGCCTACACACATGTGAACCCCATGATCAGTATCACTAGTGTGTGTCTGTGTGTGAAGAAAGGGAGAGGGTGTGTGTGTCTGTGTGTGTGAAGAGAGGGGGTGAGAAGGGGAAAGAGCATGTAGGTTATGAGGATGTGAGGTATCTTTATTCCGTGTGTGTGTGGGTGTGTGTGTCATCTGTTATCTGCACTAAAGGGAGACCACCAGGAGAGGAATGAATGACCAAAGTTTTACAAGATTTAGAATTACAATTTGAATTGAATTAAATTGAATTGATTGAATTACAATCTTGAATTTGAAATTAAAAAACATAAAATAGAATCACAATTTAATGAAAAATGAATAATGAAATTAGAAACATAAAATAGAAATGTTGGAAATGTAAAGAAACTGATGATCCATATTTAATGGATTAATGTTCATTTGTGGTAAATGATGAACCATATTTAATAAAAGTGCACATACAGGAACATACCTGATTAATGTTAATTTGTGTTCAAATGTACTATAAAAACAATCCCTATAAAACAGAGCAGTCAAACTGTCATAGCATTGTGTAAAATGACATGACTGAACTCCATTTCACAGAATGTGTTGCTTTATCTCACAGAATGTGTTGTGTTACCTCAGAGTATGTTGCTTTATCTCTCAGATTATGTTGTCTTTAAAGCCTTAAAAAGGTTTGCTAAACATTTACAACTGTTTTTGTCAGAGAGGGGTTAGTTCATTCGCACACACACACACACACACACACACTCTATAGGAGAGCTAATATGGAAAACGTGTGGGATTATTACCTCTCTCCCTCCATCCCACACACACACACACACACACACACACAATGGAAACATTTAATTTGGTGCATTTATTCCGTCTGTTTACACAGAGAAGCAGGTGTGTATGTCTCTATACTACTGTGTGCTGTGTGTGTGTGTATGTACTAATTGTGTGCATATGTGTGTGTGTTTTGTAACGATATGCATGCATACATGTGTGTGTGTGAGTGTGACTCATGCATATTGAGACTCCAGTATATCTGTGTCCAACTGCAGAGATGAGCTGTGTGTGTGTGTGTGTGTGTCTCAAGTGTATTGAGACTCCAGTATATC
>JAGFZM010001066.1:45330-62424 GCA_017657215.1 Limnothrissa miodon | reverse complement strand
TATTGAGACTCCAGTATATCTGTGTCCAACTGCAGAGACGAGATGTGAAGATTCTGCTGGCTCAGCATCTGAGAAACACACACATCAGAAACACACACAAATTAGTACAGTGTGTATGTGTGTGCAGTAGTGAGTGTGTGTGTGTGTGTGTGTGTGTGTGTGTCTGTGTGTGTGTTACCTGATTGAGTAGTGTGTGTGTGTAGTGTGTGTGTGTGTGTGTGTGTGTGTGTGTTACCTGAGTGAGTAGTGAGTGTGTGTGTGTTACCTGAGTGAGTAGTGAGTGTGTGTGCGTTACCTGAGTGAATAGTGAGTGTGTGTGTGTTACCTGAGTGAGTAGTGTGTCTGTGTGTGTGTACTGTGTAGTTTGATGTAACCTGGTTGAGAAGTCTCTGTGTGCATGTGTTACCTGAGTGAGTAGTGTGTCTGTGTCTGTGTGTCTGTGTGTGTGTGTGTGTGTTACCTGTATGTGAATGTGTGTGTGTGTTACCTGGGTGAGTAGTGTGTGTCTCCACCTGTGCTTCCAGTCTGCGCTAGAAGTGCCACTCCACACACACGCATCGCTCATCAGATTACCCAGAGTGCCGTTCACCCGCTGAATACGACAGCGCAGAAGACATGAAGATACTTCCTTCTGAAAAAAACATGCCCAGTCAACAATAAACTTTCCTAGTAAACAATAAACACACACACGCACACACAGTAAACACTGAACACACACACACAGTAAACAATAAACACACACGTCCAGTAAACACTGAGCACACACGCACAGTAAACAATAAACACTCTTAATAAACAATAAACACACACGCACCTTAAACAATAAACACGCACGCCCAGTAAACAATAAACACACACGCCCAGTAAACTGTAAACAATAAACACACACGCCCAGTAAACACTAAACACTCATAGTAAACAATAAACACACAGGCCCAGTAAACAATTAACACACATGCCCAGTAAACAATAAACACACACACCCATTAAACAGTGAACACTAATAGTAAACAATAAGCACTCATAGTAAACATCCTTCTAAAACACACGTCCCACAAACAATAAACACACATGCCAATAAACAATAAACACTCCTAGTAAACAATTAACACTCCTAGTAAACAATTTAAATGAACACTTTTAGTTAACAATTAACACTCATAGTAAACAATAAGCAATAATAGTACACATCTTTCTGGAACACACATTCATACCTTGTCCCAGATATTGTGGTCCAGGCCGGTGGCTCTGGTTCTGTTGTGTAGGAGGCGCTGCTGGTACCAGCTGCTGGTCTGGTCCAATTGCTGCAGACCAAACCACAGCTGGTCCTTCTCCTGCTCCAGAGCCTTCAGCTCACGCAGCTGCACAAGCATACACAAGCATACAAGGACAAAAGTATACAAGGACACGACACAAGCATACAAGGACAGGACACAAGCATACAAGGACACAAGCATACAAGTACAAGACACAAGCATACAAGGACACAGCCATACAAGGACACAAGCATACAAGTACATGACACAAGCATACAAGGACACAGGCATACATGGACACAAAGAAACAAGGATACCAAGACAGAAAGATGGCAATGGCACAAGGATACAATGACACAATGATGGCAAGCACACAAGGATGCAATCATTAAAGGACACAAGCATACAATGACACAATGATGGCAAGCACACGAGGATGCAAACATTAAAGGACACAAGGATGCAAAAATTCAAGGACATAAGCATACAAGGACACAAGGATGCAAACATTAAAGGACACAAGCACACAAGGACACAAACATTAAAGGACACAAGCATACAAGGACACAAGGATGCAAACATTAAAGGACACAAGCATACAATGATAAAAGGATGGCAAGCATACACAGATGCACACAAGGATACAAGCACAAAAAGACACATCACACAGTGTCCAACCATCACTCCATATAGTCTAATACAGGCATGGACAAACTAAGGCCCGGGGGCCATATACGGCCCGTTTGGCTTTTTAATCCGGCCCGCCAAACCTTTTGAAATTATATTCAATAACATTATCAAACCTTTATTTAGTATTTTCCCTGTAATTTCTGCAAACTGTTGTTAAATGCAGTTAAAAAACTGTCATTTATGTGTCATTTATATTACTTCACACAAACACTACATCTATCTGCTCCTGGCACGGCCTCTTCATTAAATTTTATAACCCACTGTGGCCCAGGAGTCAAAAAGTTTGCCCACCCCTGGTCTAATATGTGTGTGATGCACCTTAAAGGTCTCATTCCATCGTATTTTGATTAATTTTGTGGTGGTCTCTTGTCTAAAATAATGTCATGAGAGTTGGTTTCGACAAAAAAATATGCTATGGTTGTCTTGTTACAAGCTATTTTAGTTAGGTGAAAACGAGAGCAGGGATAGCTTGAGAGGATTCTTATGAATATTAATGATATGCAAATGTATCACCTCTGATTGGCTAACAACACTGTGACGCTCCCTCTAGTGGGTCTGTCTGCAGGCAGCCTAACGTTTTCTTGAAGGCGGGTTAACTGCATAGTTAGTTGTTCAAATTGACATACATTTGTACGGCTTTTCCGATTCGCTCATTTTTCCCGGCAGTTTTCTATCACAGCGAATACAGACTACAGGGGTAGGAGAGCATTTTGAAGTTGAGCATAGAAGTACAACTTGGGCTGACCTATGGTAATGTAAAAACATCAAGTCTTAAACGGTTTATTTTGGAAGGAGACCTTTAAATAGTGTGTGAGATGCGCCCTAACTAGTGTGTGATGCACCCTATCTAGTGTGTGAGATGCGCCCTAACTTGTGTGTGTGATGCTAGTGTGTGATGCACCCTAACTAGTGTGTGTGATGCACCCTAACTAGTATGCGTGATGCTAGTGTGTATGATGCACCCTAACTTATGTGTGTGAGATGCGCCCTAACTAGTGTGTGTGATGCACCCTAACTTATGTGTGTGAGATGCGCCCTAACTAGTGTGTGTGATGCTAGTGTGGGTGATGCTAATTTGGGTGATGCTCCCTAGACTCCCTATGTGGAGTTGTGGCGTTTCTAAGTTGTGGTGTTTCTAACCTTCAGCTGAGCGTCACCTGACTGATTCAGGGACAAAAGAGAGTATTTCCTGTGACTGACCTGTTCACTTGGACCAAACACTTCACAAACAGGAATAGACTGCATCCTAAAAATTCAATTTCAATTCAATTCAATTTTATTTTTCTAGCGCATTTTACAAAAGACATGTCTCATAGCACTTTACTACAAAGACTACCCATGAGCAACAGGGGCAAGGAAACACTCCCTATAATCATTTTTTTCCACTGTAGGAATAGACTGCATCCTCAGACTGTAGAAATAGACTGCATCCTAACACTGTAAGAATAGACTGTATCTTAACACTGTAAGAATAGACTGTATCCGAAGACTGTAAGAATAGATTGCATCCTAAGGGCCCATGTACATTTAGCGTTTTTTTCTGGCGGAAAAGCGGTGAGTGGGAGCTGAGGAATTCGCCGCACCAGCGTTTTTTAAGAAGCGCCCAAGCGCTGCATGCCTTCTACACTCGAGGTTTTCTTCACATGACAACGGCTTATGTAGCATTTTAGCTAGCTAGGTATTGTTGGGACGTGTTCCAATTTGACTTTTTTGCTGTGTAGTGTTAACAAACCTGAGGGATCTTGTGCTTTTACTTTGTTTAGACAATGAACTGCACTGTCAACTTAAAAAACTAAGAATATTGGTACACGAGACTAACCGACGAAGCTACTTCTCGTCGTCGTCATGGTGATGATTTCTTTCTGTAGCTGATGCGGCTGCGGTGACGTTGCAGCGCTTTTCTGAAAAGTTCACAGATTTTTAACTTGAAGGCGCTTGATGCGGCCGCCCAAATCCATGCGGAGCGCTCGAGAAAAAACACTGAAGCTGACGCCTTTTCCTCATACGGTCGCTGCCGGCTGCATACGCTTGGTTCTCATTGAAATAGCTTGAAAAAAACAGCAGAAAAAGGCGTCATATGTACACGGGCCCTAAGACTGTAGGAATAGACTGTATCCTAAGCCTTGATGCCTCACAAACATGATAACTAGGTGTTTGTGTGCATGCATGTGTTGAATATAAATAATGAATATTTGGAATTATATTTGTTTCATAAATGCACATGCGCACACGCGCACACACACACACTCTCTTTTATGTGTAAATATACAATTACAGTCAGCTGCTCACACAAACACAGCATTTTGCAAACCAGCTTCTCAGCTGTATCACACACACACACAATACACAAACACACACTAAATACACACAGCATTTTGCTATCAACTGTATCACACACACACACACACTCACCCAGAGAAAGTAGTGTAGTCCCTCATGGCTGTGTAGGCTGCTCTGTAGAGGGACAATGACCACTGTGTAGGACACTTGACAGGCCATGAACACACACACACACACACACACACAAACAGACACACAGACACACTCACACAGACACACACACACAGACACTGTGAGCAGAGGTTCCTCTCAGTGCGCCAGAGAGGAATCAGAATGGCAGTCTGGGTCTGTAGCAGGAGCTCAACAAGCACACACAAGAGTGCAATCACACACACACACACACACACACACACACAGACACCATGCTAGAGGGGATGCTAATGACAAATTCCATGTGTCACTGTGACTGTTTATTGACACAAGAAAAAAGAGTGTGTTTCTCTCTCCTTCTCTCTCTCTCTCACACACACACACATTCTCTCTCTCTCACAAACACACACACACATTCTCTCTCTCTCTCTCTCACACACACACACACACACACTCTCTCTCTCTCTCTCACACACACACACAACTATTGCATGTAGAGACCAGCCCCATCACAGCAGGGTCTGGAATGTACTTGACAACACACACACACACAGGCACACACACACACACACATAGATTTTATTCTCATGAGAAGGGAGAGGTCTTTCCTGCCCAAACATGTTCAGTATGAAAACAGTCTAATGGCATCCCAATGTGAGAGCACACACACACACACACACACGCACACACACACACACAAAAGTAGACACAGAAAAAAACTTAGATGCTAATATGCTTCCTGTAATTGTGGTCATTCAGGTGATGTATAAGCTGGTTTATTTCCTGGGTTACACTGGTCTCACATGATCACTAATGTGTGAATCACATAGACTGGCTTAACTGGTTTATTTCCTGGGTTACACTGGTCTCACTCGTTTGTTTTCTCCTTTGTTCATCCACACCTCCCTCTGCTGAGTATCTGCCTCTCTACAGTGGAGTAAACCACTGATGGAACGACACCACAGTGGTACACCTCACTGTATGTGTAAGAGAGAGAGAGAGAGAGAGAGAGAGAGTGTGTGGTACACCCATCTATGGGTACACCTCACTGTATGTTTATGAAGAGAGAGAGAGAGAGTGTGTGTGTGTGTGTGTGTGTGTGCTACACCTCACTGTATGTGTAATAAGAGAGAGAGAGTGTGTGTGTGTGTGCTACACCTCACAGTATGTGTATGAAGAGAGAGAGAGAGTGTGCGTGTGTGTGTGTGTATGTGTGTGTGTGTGTGTGTGTGTGTGTGTATGAAGAGAGAGAGAGATTACTAATTGAACTCTGTAAAAGCCTTGGTCTATATCTGGTCAACGGTCGAGTGCGAGGGGACTCCCTGGGGAGATATACCTATAGCTCATCTCTTGGCTGCTCAACAGTTGATTATATAATTACAGATCTAGATCCATCCCTCCTCCAAGCATTCACGGTCAAGCCACTAACACCCCTGTCTGAGCACAGCCAAATCACTGTGTATCTCAAAATGAGAGATGGGACCAACCAACATACAAGGCCCAGTAAGCTGTACAATACAAGTAAAACATACAGATGGGCTCATAACAGCAACAAAGAATATTTGAAAGCATTGTGTCAACCCAAAGTACACTCCCTAATTGAAACATTTCTTGGATTAATTAGAATACATTAACTACAAAGCCACACAGAGAACTTGCCATTAAAGATGGAGAGATATGGACAAATCACTTTAAAAATGTATACAGAAAAAGTCCCATAACCCCAGAACAAATCAACATTTATCGCAAAATGACATGATATGGAGAACACAATCAGTGAATACCAAAACCCATTAGACTATCCAATCACAGACAATGAATTGACAGAAAAACTTAAGAGCCTACAACCAAAAAAGGCAAGTGGACCTGACGCTTTCTTAATGAAATGCTTAAGAACATGAGCCTCAGCCTCCGTTTGGCTATTTTAAAACTATTTAACTTAGTTCTAAGTGTTGGATGCTTTCCGGACATCTGGAACAAAGGCCTCATTACACCCCTTTTTAATAGTGGAGACAATTTGGACCCCAATAACTACAGAGGCATCTGCGTAAGCAGTAACCTGGGGAAGTTATTTTGTAGCATTTTAAACAGTAGAATGCTAAACTTCCTTATTGAGCATGATGCCTTGAGTCAAAGCCAAATTGGATTTTTACCAAACTGTAGAACTTCAGACCACATTTTTACCCTACATACCCTAATTGATAAATATGTAAACCAAAATAAAACTAAAATATTTGCTTGTTTTGTAGATTTTCAGAAGGCCTTCGATTCAATTTGGCATGATGGCCTATTCTGTAAACTAATCGAAACTGGCATAGGGGGAAAATCATACAACATAATAAAAACAATGTATTCCAACAACAAATGTGCAATTAAAATTGGTAACAAACAAACAAAATTCTTTACTTAAGAAAGGGGCGTAAGACAGGGCTGCCCACTATCACCCACCCTCTTTAATATATATATATATTAATGAACTGGCCAAAAAACTAGAGCAGTCAGAAGCACCTGGACTCTCATTAAATGAGACTGAAATAAAATTCCTCCTTTTTGCAGACGATTTGGTTTTGCTGTCTACCACAGAAGTCGGTCTACATCAAATGTCCTGCATAATTACTGTCAAACCATGGGCCCTTACTGTTAATCTTCAAAAAACCAAAACACTAACATTCCAGAAAAAATCCAGATGTGAGGGAAGAAAATTCACCATTGGCAAAAATGCAATTGAACATGTAAAAAATTACACTTACCTTGGACTAAGAATAAGCTCAACTGGCAATTTCAACTTGGCTGTGAATGACTTAAAAGAGAAGGCAAAAAGGTTTTTTTACACCATCAAGAAATCTCTTTAAATTGACATACCAATTCGAATCTGGCTCAAAATATTTAAATCAGTCATTGAACCCATTGTACTATATGGCAGTGAGGTGTGGGGTACTCTTATGCAGAATGGATTTGAAAAATGGGACAAACATCCAGTGGAAACCCTGCATACAGAGTTTTGTAAAAAACATCCTCAAGGTGCAAAGGAACACACCCAGCAATGCATGTAGGGCTGAACTAGGACAGTATCCACTAATAATCAATATAGAAAAAAGAGCCATGAAATTCTTCCAACACCTAAAAACAAGTGACCCCAAATCCTTCTGCTTCCAAGCCCTTAAAAGCCAAGAGATGGGCACAAAAACAAGCCCCCTCATTCAGCTGGCCATGAGGCTCACACAATCAGACATAAGCAATCACAATAACCCAAATTACACAATTAAACATCAGCCTCAGGACCTCATCACCATTGCTAGAACAATCCGGCCTAACCAACTAATAAACACAGAAAAACAAAACTACCTATCGTACTGGACTGAAACAACAAAAAATCCAAATAAACTTCAATGCTATTTGGCTCTAAACAGAAAGTACACTGTGGCAGACTACCTCTCCACTGTTACTAATATTAAGCACAGAAAAACCCTGACCAGATACAGAACAAGCAGTCATAGTCTAGCTATGGAAAAGGGCAAACATAGACAGACCTGGCTCCCTAGAGGAGAAAGACTGTGCACAAAATATAACCAAGACACCATTGAAACAGAACTTCACTTCTTAAAGATCTCATTCCATCGTATTTTCATTAATTTTGTCGTGGTCTCTTATCTAAAATAATGTCATGAGAGTTAGTTTCGACAAAAAATATGCTGTGGTTGTCTTGTTTCAAGCTATTTTAGTTAGGTGAAAACGAGAGCAGGGATAGCTCGAGAGGATTCGTATGAATATTAATGATATGCAAATGTATCGCCTCTGATTGGCTAACAACACTGTGACGCTCCATCTAGTGGGTCTGTCTGCAGGCAGCCTAACGTTTCTTGAGGGCGGGTTAACTGCATAGCTAATGTTCAAATTGACGTACATTTGTACAGCTTTTCCGATTCGCTTGTTTTTCCCGGCAGTTTTCTATCACAGGCGAATACAGACTACAGGGGTAGGAGAGCATTTTGAAGTTGAGCATAGAAGTACAACTTGGGCTGACCTATGGTAATGTAAAAACATCAAGTCTTAAACGGTTTATTTTGGAAGGAGACCTTTAAGCAAATGCAGCCAATGGAAAGAAATACGTAACCAATCCTGAATTTGAAAATATACATCCTGACTTTCCAAACCTAGAAGACAATCAGTTACTGAGAATACTACTAGGCGAGGAACAAAAAAGTGCAAGAATTGCAGCCAGGTATGTAGATGCCTGCCATAGAGAGAGAGAGTCACCTCATTAGTGAAAGGAATTATTTTATATATATTATCTGTATTTCCTTCAGACAAAGTGTCTCCAACTTTTGAGGTGTGAACTATCTGTCTTTGTTAGTGGATGCAGGCCAGGCCTCTTCCTGGCCAGATGAGAACTTTAGATTTACATTTAGATTGGTCTCCGTGCATACAGACAGAATTCCTTGCCCACCTGTTTGACTGCTGTCCTTTGTTTTACAACTGCTTTGAAGTTCTTGTATATAACCTAGAACCAACTAGACGCCTAGTCAGATTCAGATTATAGCCACTGCGTGTGCTGTAGACTGTGTCTCCCTTGACGTCATTGTATTTAGCAATAAACCTTGAACTTTGACTCTCCATCGGTGACCTGGCTGCGTTGATCTAAAATCTATAGCATAATTTTGCTATCATTAGTGAACAACATACTGATGAACACATTACACATGCACATTACCCTTACACACAAACTGTTTACATGGAGCACACACGCACGCTCCGACACAAACACACAGACACACACACACAGTATGTTGTTTTCTGTACTTTAATTTTTGTGGACATTCTACTTTTTCTTTGTACAAGAAATGCTTTGGCAATGCAATGTGTAATTTTGTCATGCCAATAACTCTTCATTGAATTGAATTGAGAGAGTGAGTGAGACTGTGTGTGTGTGTGTGTTACACCTCACTGTATGTGTAATAGAGAGAGAGAGTGTGTGTGTGTGTGTGTTTGTTAGTGTGTGTTACACTTCACTGTATGTGTACGAGTGTGTCTGTGTGCAAGTGTTCACAACAACTCCTTCTGTTTGTTGTGTCAAGTCTGGTGCATTATTGCCACCTGGTGGAAGTGGAGGTTGAAACTGACTTATAGGTGTAGTTTGGTTTTTAACACTTTGAGCTCTTTCCACGGTTTGTCTAAAATGCAATAAAGTGGTTGACACTGGAATTTTGACGAGTGCTCTGTCATGGCTTTTTGGGAAATGTAGAATCGCCTCTACCTGCTTTAAAATGGCTACATTATTGCATTTTAGACAATCCTGGTGCCTTCTAGTGGTACCTAAGTAAAACCACTGAGAAACATGAGCTAATTGCTAACTACTTGTTAGCTTACTAATTGCAATGTTGTGTTGTATGTAACATCACTGGCTCATTAGCTTAATATTAGCTTATAGTCTAATATTTTGCACGTTGTTGCTAAGTGTTGAACATAAAAGAGCTGTTGGAATAGGATCGGGAAATGACCTCGGGTCGGACTCAAACCCTGGTCCCCAGATTTATGGTGCACCGCCTAAGCCACAGCGTCCCCAGAGACTACAGTTTTATACTGCGGCACAATGTTTTTTTTCTTTCATAAAAGAGGAAAACTTTTTCACAGGATCTTTGTAGTATTTTTTTTTACAAATGCGGTTACTACTGGACCTTACTGGATGCTACCAGTTTGTACATGCACATAATGAAGGGTCATGCCACACTGAAGTAAAGTATGGTGCACCCCAAGGATCATTACTGGGCCCTCTGCTATTCTCCCTTTACATGCTACCTTTGGGATCTGTTATTAGAAAATATGGCATTACCTTCCACTCTTATGCAGATGACACCCAACTATACCTTTCAATGAAGCCTAATGACTGTACGCCAGTAACAAAACGATGCCTGCCTCAATGATATCAAAAACTGAGTGACTAATAATTTCCTTAGCTTAAACTCTGACATGACTGAAGTCATGATGATAGGCCCTAAAAACCTGACCAACAATGCACCCCATCATTGGAACTTACTTAGTGACCTTTCACTAACAACTAACACAAAGGCCAAGAAGAACCTTGGGATATATATTGATCAGGACCTCTCTCTAAATAGTCATGTAAAGCATATCTCCACAACCTCATTCCTTCACTTACGCAACATTGCTAAGGTTAGAAAATTCCTTTCTTTTGAGGATGCAAAAAACCTAATACATGCCTTTGTTACCTCCAGACTTGACTGTTGTAATGCTCTGTTCTCTGGATGTGGTACTAGCTGCATTAAAAAAAAAAAAACTATTTCAATATGCTGCACTCACTAGGACCAAAAAATATGAACATCTCACCTATCCTGGCTTCCTTACATAAGCTTCCTGTTAAAAGCCAAATTGATTTTAAAATACTTCTCCTAACATACAAAGCCCTTGCTCCAGCATATATTAAAGACTTACTTGTTCCCTACCACCCTTCCAGACCCCTAAGGTCACAAAATGCTCCTTGTAATTTCTAGGATATCAAAATCCACAATAGGAGAAAGAGCTTTCTGCTATCGTGCGCCTTTCTTGTGGAACGAGCTCTCCTCTAACATTTGCCAAGCGGACACTCTCAACACCTTTAAGTCTAGACTCAAAACATTTCTATTTAAATGTTTAAATGTTTTTCCAGTGTAAGCCTATGACCTACACCCTCTCCTCATTTAACATCTCTCTCTCAAGTGTATGTGTGTGTGCATGTGTGAGTACATGTATGGGGGTCATCCCTATGTTCCCCGCTCTCAGGGTCCTATGTTCCCCAGGTCCTATGTTCCCCACTTTGTATGGGACTTTTTAAAAAAAGGGTCCTATGTTCCCCAGTTTTACAATAAAATCACAAAGCCTGCCATAACTTCTAATGTTCCATACGGAGATATGCCGTATTTCATGAAAAATGCGCTGTCACTCTTCACTTACATTTCTGGGTCAAAGGACTTTTGTAAGATAAACATAGTTTTACTATTCACAAAACCATCATGGGGCAAATGCACAAAAGCACATGAAATAAAATGACAGGCAGGTTGTGACAGTTTTTTGTTGGCAGTTGTTGGCTAACTTTCAACCTGACCCAAACTGTCAGAAGTCTCAATGTTAACGAACAGCACTGCAAAGGCCACATGAAGTCCGACATTAGAGCAAACTGTTTACGTAGTGTTATATTTTCTTACTGAGCTATTGACCGGACAAGTGAAATCTTAATCTATGGGGTATTATTGTCTGTTAAACAGACCGCTCACATTAGGCTAAATCTGTTTACGTGATCGGTAGTTATCCATGGTGCTGAAGTAATCATTGCATCATGACACAGAAAATTAAATGTTTCATGTCTTTTTAGGTTTGTATTGAAGATGATTGTTCGACTGTTTGGAATCAAGGTCTACCATTAACCTAAAAAAAAAAAGAATTGTTTGCTTATTTTTTCATGATTAAAAAACATCCCCCCCTCTGTTTTGTTGACAAATCGCAGCCTGCGACTTAAATATTATCATTCATCAACTAGAATGATTTTCGGCAACCAATTTAGCTTGTCTATGATCGTGATACAAAATAGTCTTGGTCGGAACAAAGGGTTTCATTTCTTCAGAACAAATACATCTCGAACTTTTGGAGCAATAACACAACACCCCATAGATTAAGATTTCATTTGTCCGGTGACATAAGAAACTATAAAACTAAGTAGACAGTTTGCTCTAATGTCGGACTGTTCCTGAACATTGAGGGGGTCTGTATGAAGGAATAGATAAATAAATAAACAAACAAATAAATAAATAAACGGACACCAAAATACGCAAGTAGCCTAAACAAAAGCATATTCGCCCTTTTTTTTAAAAGGGACCTATGTTCCCCGGGTCCTATGTTCCCTGCTTTGTATGGGGCGGGGAACATATGACCCGGGGAACATAGGTACCCTCCCCATATATGTGTGTATGTACATGCGTGTATATGTATGCACGTATGCATATGCCAACATGTATATAAATATGGCTTTGTTTTGGTGGTTTATACACAGTAAAGTTGACAGAGTTGTTTTTGACTCTATTAGAGTCAATTTTGACTCTGTCATAGGGACCTATTGGTCCCACCCCACAGAGAGTAACTTTGACTCTGTCCCTAGAGCAAAATTTTCAGAGTTAAATTAACTCTATAGAGAGTTAGAAAATCATCAAGATAAACTCTACAGGGAGTGAAGACAAATCTACTCTGAAAGCCAACAACTCTTTCCAGAGTAATCTTAACTCTTACTGGGGTCATCTTAGTTTATCTCTATGCAGAGTTTATTCCCAGCTTTTCTAGCTAGTCACCATTTAGCTTTTATTTACCCTTTATCTAGTTCAACAAATTTTAAGGACAGACAACAAATTATTGAAAAAAATATTTATCACAAAATACAAAATGTTAAAGGCCCACTATGCAACATTTTTCATTTAATTAATCCGTTTCATTAGGATGCTAAAATGAGTCTTTACACGGCGAACGAATGGTGCAGAATGCGCCACCGCGGCCAATAGCGGTAGATACAGCACTTGCAATGTTTAGCAGCGCAGTCCGCCTCCAATAGAATGCAGTGCAATACAATGCAATACAGTGGTCTTTAGAGGGAGCTTGTGAGAGAGAAAAACAGAACGTTGCTTAGCCCCTCTTTAATGTGTAACAGTATAAAATCAACTGTTACAAAATAAATTTGGGTGGGTCATACAGGCTAATGCATGACACAGTCCATGCATTAATTTTAGATACCTCAAACACATTTGTGTTGGAATGACTTGCAAATGAAACAAATCATGTCAATCAAAATAAAATCAATAATAAAAAAGTCTATCTGGGGCTACTGCAGAAATCTTGATCAGAGCTCAATGACACAAGGATTTTCTTTGACCAGTCCAACATCAATAGTGAAAATGGTGTTCTGAATAAACATGTACAAGTACATGTACAAGTACATGTTAATTCTAGACATTCCAATTGCGAGGAGGTATGGCTGACGGGTCTGGTTAATGGCGTCTAAATGGCCCTGGACACTGTTCCCAGTCTGTGGGGGAAAAAATTTAATGTTAACACAATTCTACTGTACACATCGGACTAAGATTGTACAAAGGAGAAGTATTGCAAAGGTTATGCATGTTAAATGATTTCTAGTCCCTTGTACCCTGTACAGTCACTAGAAAGTAAACTGTGTGTGCTGTTTGTGTCACAGTGTGAAGGTGTTGCTAGGTGATGAATTGATCTACTAAGATTAAAAGACATTTCTGGTGAAAATGGACCCATACTCTTTGCCAAGCTAAGCTTTTAAATTTCTGTCTAAAGTTTGCCTCCCTCACCATAACCCAGTCTAAGTTGGTCCAAATTGTCTTGTTCCTTTTGCTATGGGCAGCATATGGTGAAATCAACAAGTGGTGAAACAAGGATATGGATCAATTTAAACTAGAAATCAGCTATAATAAATCGAACTGAATCAAACATTGCCTTAAAAAGTGACTACAAACCTTTAGAAAAACCACAAGGTGTTCTGTGGCACGTGTAGCTGACAGTCTCCCTGGCTTTCTCTGGCCTTGTGAAGTAGGAGGGAGCGGATAGACTAACAGCAACGGCGAAGACAGGTCATTGTCTAGGTCATTGTTCAGTCTGGGGATGAAGGACAAGTTTGACCACAACTTGTTATAACAAGCAAAAATTCATAACTACTACCTAGCATATGATTACTAATATAACTACAGTCACTTCACATAAAGAACCAGTGTCCCCTGAGAATTTTACTTACCAGATCTTAAACGAGTAGGCTAAATGTTGGCAGCGCAGCAGGTGACGGTCATGGATTCCAAACTTGAAAGCTGTAAGGAGTACAAACATAATTAGGATTACTGATAATGTGGAAAACCTCTATCTATCTGATATAGCATTTTGCCTCTGAAAAAAGGTTGGTTGGGTTTGTTACATGACAATCTGACAAAAATAAACATTTAGGCTACACGGCAAACACTGGCCTGCAAGACCACATAGGATTTAACCCCTTAAGGCACCGTCCCATATATGGGAGGCCCCGGTTATGCTTGTGTCATTCAATGCCAGAAGGAGTAACTTCAAATCAAGCAAACAGACATGAAAGCCCAGGGTCCTAGCATTCATTTGAAACCAATTTCATGTTTCTAGGTAAAGGGGTTTTCAAGTTATAAACTTTTCAATGTCAGTAGGCCCTCTTGTTTACAAAAAGTCTCTGTGGGAATTAACATACATGTAGGGGTCCCAATCAAAACGCATAAACATATTTTTCAAAACATTATATTCAAAAATCATATTTTTGGTCTTTTGACTTCAATTTTTTTGTGTAACAATTTGAGAGATGGAGTTAGGACTTATATTTTTTGATTTGGGGGTATCATATGGATGGTACCTTCATATCTTAGTTAGTTCATAGACATTTGAAATGAGCAGAAAAAAAAAAAAACTTAGTTCCAACCTCTATAACTCTGTGTCCATATGTCACAGAAACATACATATTCTTCTAGAAAGAACTTGAGGGTGTCACCTTTCCAATGGTATGAGGCACATGCCTGAGTCTAAAACTATGTAGAAACTGTCAAGCTTTCAATTTGGGTATGCCGTTTTTTTAAAAAAAAGGAAAAATAGGGGTGTGCCTTAACAGGATTTAATATCAACATTGTCATCGTTTTTTACCTCTTTCAAGTGTGAAAATTAGATAGCAGGGTTTACGTGACCTTTTAAATGTCTTTGAACTTAGGCGAGTGTGGCTTGTAAGCTAGTAGGCTAAATAGTGCATGATGTTCATATATAACATATATAACAATTCACATCGTCCATTTCGCCACAAAATCTATCATAACCTAGTAAAAAATGTTGATATCTCTCCCGACATTCTCGCATCTAATTGGCGCTGACTTCGTAGTGCTTGCAAACTGCTAACAACCATAACGTTACCGTGTTAGCTAACGTTAATTGTGTGAAAAGCAACACTGACAACGGACCCTCGTGGGTTTCTGAACATTATGTCTGACATGCTGAGGGAACTAATCATTATCATCAATATTATAAATATTATTACTGTGGGGAATTATTGTGTTAACTGGTTGTACACCCTCTGGTCTAATTCTTCTGTCAGAAAGAATGCAGCTCTTCTAACAGGATGGTCATTCAGTCACAATCAGGGCTGAGTTGGTATCATTGATTTCAGATATTTATTTGTTTGTGTATGTGTGTGTGGTCTCTACAAGGAAAATAAGGAAATAAAGAATACAATCAAAAATATTGTATGAAATAAACATTCTGTACATAATATCGCCACTAGTTGGCAACATCAAACCACTTGCGGAGGTAACGCTATCAGGTGATAAGTACAACAGTTTAACGGTACAAACGTGCAGTTATTTGCCCATGTGATTTACAATGTACATCTTACGGTAAGTGTAGCAGAGAATACAAATGAACATAAATGATGATGAATAATGATGCTGTTAATGATAATACAATTCCTTTTCTATATTAATGAAGTAAGCGTTTCCACCTAGCATAATAAATCCACTACTCACGGTACATTAGCTCACGTGTTTAACCTATGTAACATTACAGCTATGAAACCATGAACAAACTCCTGTAGAGAAAATTAAATTACAACAGAACTTACTTGGTCAATAACGCACAACGGAACACAACAGGGTGTGGATAGTTATAAAACTTTCGATAATCCAGTAGTGCGGTAAAATACACTTGTCTAAGTAGCGCTGTCAATAGAAAGGAAAATCGCGCTTGCGCAGTATGTTCCTGGATGTAAACTGTCCTATTGGAAACGGCAGGGAATTTTGTACAGCCGCCCCCAAATTTACTTGTTAAATTTGTTATATACAATTCCCTGCCAATGTATAGTAAGGTATAGCTGGCTCATTCTTGGGCATTTCAGGCAGTTCAATGAGTTTAGCAACTGGACGCAAATACGTCTTACCCTTAATGTCCACTTCGGCAACCCGTATCTTCCCATCTCCACTTTGAATTACTTTGCTTACCCGTCCAATAGGCCACATGGCTCAAGGAAGTTGATAGTCCATCACAAGAACTACCTGTCCAATGGTCATATCACCTGTAGTTGCTGTCCATTTACGGTGGGGTTGCAAGCTGGGTAGATATCTCCTGATGAACTGGCTCCAGAAGTGATCTGCGATGACCTGGCTATGGCAATATTGTCGTTGGCTCAGCAAAGCATCAGGCCCATACAAAGCCTGAGGAAGGGAGGCATCACGCCGGCCCATCAACAGTAGGTTAGGTGTAACAGGATCCGGGTCTGACACATCCGACAATACATATCCAAGAGGTTTGGAATTTAGTATGCCTTCTACCTCCACGAGCACAGTGGAGAAAAACTCCTCTGGTACTGGCTGATTCTGCAATACCACTTGAAGAGCAGCCTTGACAGATTTTATCTCCCTTTCCCATACCCCACCAAAGTGAGGTGCATGGGGTGGATTGAATTGAAAGGAGATACTCTGTCCTGCAAACTGATCTTTGATTGAAGGTTCTAGCTGGTCAAATGCTTCTTTAAGCTCCTTGTCACCTCCCCGAAAATTAGTGCCCTGATCGCAGAGGATTTCAAATGGTTTTCCTCGTTTGGCTACAAATCTTCGAAGGGCAAGGAGAAATGAATCAGTATCTAGGTGGCAAAGGAGGTCGAGATGTACACACC
>JAGFZM010001066.1:16365-26850 GCA_017657215.1 Limnothrissa miodon | reverse complement strand
TCCCTCTCTTCTTTCCTCTGTCTATTCTTCCCTCTCTCCTCTCCTCTGTCTAATCTTTGCTTTCTCTCTGGGTTAGGGTTTCTCTCTGTCCATGCTCTCTCCTCCTCTCCTCTGTCTTTCTTCTCTCTCGTTTATTCTTCTCCCTGCCCTATCTCTCCTATTTATGTTTCCCTGGATGTGAATACTACGTGTCTGTGTGTGTGTGGACTGTATTTACTAATGATGTGTGTGTGTGTGTTCAGATTTCTTCACAGTGAGGAAGAGGCGATGCCTGCAACACAAAGCTCTGACTCGTCAGTAGGAGGAGCTAAACTGCAGGAGTGGCTTAGGATCACCACGGCAACAGAAGAAATTTACACTAAGATCAGAGTGGAATCACTTCCTGTTTGAGTGAATTAATTTCCTTTCCAATAGGACTCACTTCCTGTTTGAGTGGACTCATTTCCTGTCTAAGAGAACTCCTGACCAGTCGCAGATCCCAGATGTGTGTGTTCGAACCTTTTCCCCAGCCTCTGCCCAGCTGCAGCATTAAAGCCCCTCTCCCCGACCTTTGGTCTTCGGTTAGCATTAGCATAAGCAGTAGAGGAGGCTAGCAGGGTGACTGTGGCCCCTGCCTGTGGCCTAAGGAGACCCCTGTGCTCCACTCCATTTCCATCTGTACTCCAGTCATAGGCTTCTCCTCTGTGGGGGGTTAAGCCCCACCCACCACCCTCACCCTCCCATGAGTATCTCCTATAGCCCCTCCCATTGTTATATATACATATATGGGCCTTATTTCCACTGGCTAGGGTTAACCCCAGGCCTTATTTCTATTGGCTAGGGTTAATCACATCACTAGCCAATAGATCTCTCTTTGGTTGTATTTTCCTACATCACAATGTTAAGTTTGTAACTTTTGAAGTGGTTTGTTTCACATTGGTGTGTCTGTGCCAAATCCACTGTCAGCTTTAAGCTAATCATTACTAATGATGTATAAAAGTAACTATTGTTGATAGCATAATTTAAAGCTAATAATTGCTAAAGATGTAGCATAAAGCCAGCCATTGCTAATGTGATAGTATAAAGCTAATCAGAATGAATGGTGTGTCATAATCATAAAGCTTTTCATTGTAAAATATGTAGCATAAAGCTAATAATTGCTAATAGTTATGTAGCATATTCTCCCAGTCTTCTGGTGGCTGGAATAAGTGTTCTTTATGAAGGGAATATATCGGCTTCAGCAGGTTATAAGGGACACACGTATACGCACTCTGCTCTGATATGTGTGTGTGTGTGTGTGTGTGTGTGTGTGTGTGTGTGTGTAAACCTTCATTTCTAAGGCAGCTAAAATAGTTAACCAAAGTGATCCCCTGCTTCCTCTGTCCCAAACAGCCCTTTAGCCTATTCTCGTTAGATGCTAGTAGGTGTGAATCAGCCTATTCTCGTTAGATGCTAGTAGGTGTGAATCAGTCTGTTTTTGTTAGTCACTAGTAGTTTTGAATTAGCCTGTTGTTGGTTTATCGAGTTGGGGTTTGATTATTAGCGCAATGTTGGAATGGAAAGCCATACTTGGAACTATCTACCTCACCCAAGGAGCCTTGCTCCCTCCCTTTCTTTGTTTCTCTCTCTCTCTGACACACACACAGTTATTCACTCAAACTCTTTCCTTACTTGGGTGGGATGTGTTTGTTTTCACAGGCCCACAGAGGAGGTTTGGTTTAGTTTTTTTCCCCAGAAATACTCTGGGGGGGGGGGGGGGAATAGAATAATTTATGGGGGAGGGGAGAGGGGCAATAGAATAGTCTATGGGGAGGGGAGAGGTAATAGAATGCAGAGAGATGTTTGTGCGTCTCTTTCTTTCCATCTTATGCACACACACACACGGATATTATTGTATGTGTGTGTATGTGTGCACAAGAAGGAAAGAGAGAGACGCTCACTATTACCGTTGCCTGGAAATGGGGTGTCTGCACTCCAACCATATCCCCACCCCCTTGACTCTGTGTGTGTGTGTACTTAGTTTGCATCTGCATTTTCTGTTTCTTTTCAACACCTTTATGTAGCATCACACACACATCCCATCTAAAGCCCTTTATGATTGTTTATGTTTGTGTGAATCACACAAACACACGCTGCCCTGCCCACCTAGCATAGTTACTATTATCTTTGTTATTATTATTGTTATTGTGTTCATATTTGTGTGGTCTGCACTGTGCCTCTATAGAAGTATATTGTAACTTATTGTAATTCTGTCAACATTCTTGGGGAGATGGGGGTTTCCAACGATCCTCAGAACTAACTGATGCTGTTTGCTGTTGTTTTTGCACTAAATAAGCCAAGGAGTCTCGAAGCACACACACTGGCTGAGGCAGAGAATACTGTGTGTGTGTGTGTGAGAGAGAGAGAGAGACTGTGTGTGTATGTACATGATAGTGTGTGTGTGTGTGTGTGTTTGGGTGAGAGAAAGAGAGAGTCTGTATGTACTTGAAAATGTGTGTGTGTGTGTGTGTGTGTTTGTGTGTGAGAGAGAGATATAGAGAGAGAGACTGTGTGTGTATACGTAAAAGTGTATGTGTGTAAGAGAGTGATATAGAGAGACTGTGTGCGTGTGTGTGTGTACTAAAAAGGGTGTGTGTGTGTTCAGCCAGTGCCTTGGCCTCAGCCTTACCTTCCTCTAAAGGTTTTTTCTAAGGAACAGGTGTGTGTGAGTGTGTGTTTTTTTTATTTCAGTGTTCTTCTAACAGCTTTGTCATCCCTTTGATAAAGGTATATAATTTATGTAAGATGTGTAAGGGGGAGAGAGTCCTGTCTATGTTATGGTAATTATAAACAGAGTATATCAGAGCAAATCAGACTATACTGAATTGTATTCCTGAGCCCAAGCCTGTTGTATTGTGTGTCTTGATACAGCAAAGGAGTTCTGGTGTGTGTGTGTGTATGGTGACACCTCGACTCCCCAGTACAGCAGTGGCCTTACGTATCTTTGCCTTTAATTAATAGCCATACTATGTGCTCTTAATAAACAGTCATATTGTCCCAACTCTCTGTGTCTGTGTGTGTTTTGGTTGTATGCTGGAGGTAAAGTGTGTGAGATCTTAAAAATGTTGTATCACTCTGCAGCCACCTTGTGGTGTGAACTGATAAGTACACTCACATAGAGTGATTGCCATGGGAGTGTGCACACCAGTGACGCACGGGTTAAAAAAAGATAATATAATAGATAGAAGCGATAGAAGATGCATTATAGCCCATTAGACATGTAGCCTAAGAGACATTAGACATGTAGCCCATTAAACATATAGATGTCATCTTCTTCAATGCATACACAGACACACATTATTCTTGCACACTATCCTGACATCATGAAGGTGTGTGTGTGTGTATTTCTATATGTGTAAGAGAGACACACAAACAGAAAAAAGACAGTGAGACAAACTGATGTCAAAAGGGCAAAGTCTTGTTGAAAAAAAATTTACAACTTTTTTGACGTGCAGTCACACAACCCATTCTAACTGCACACACACACACACACACACACACACACACACAACCCCTTCTAACTGCACCTAAGACAGTTGAAGGCACACACATACACAATCCCTTTTTAACGCATTCATTGAAACCACAATCTAATCACAAAAATCACAACAACCACATTTGGCCTTTTGAGCACAAGATATCCCAGCATCATGGGAGTCAGTCCCAAAACGATATTTTTGGAAACAGGTTACAGAGTGAAGCAACTTTTTCATTGCGGCAGAGACGGGTAAATAATCAACACCCTATACCAGCATATACTAATGCTAGCGCTGCTATGAGCTGAGCTAGGCTAGGCTACCTAATACCAGCATTTACTGATGCTACCACTGCTATGAGCTAGGCTAGGCTACCTAATACCAGCATATACT
Organism: Limnothrissa miodon; assembly: GCA_017657215.1. Classification (NCBI taxonomy): domain Eukaryota; kingdom Metazoa; phylum Chordata; class Actinopteri; order Clupeiformes; family Clupeidae; genus Limnothrissa; species Limnothrissa miodon. The sequence continues at coordinate 22,963 of JAGFZM010001066.1, read as the reverse complement.
GATGCTAGTGCTACTATGAGCTAGGCTAGGCTACCTAATACCAGCATATTGTTAGGCTAGGCTACCTTATACCAGCATATGGTTAGGCTAGGCTACCTTATACCAGCATATGGTTAGGCTAGGCTACCTAATACCAGCATATACTGATGCTAGTGCTACTATGAGCTAGGCTAGGCTACCTAATACCAGCATATGGTTAGGCTAGCCTACCTAACACCAGCATATGGTTAGGCTAGGCTTCCTTATACCAGCACATGCTAATGCTAGAGATGTTTTATGCTAGCAAAGACCTAGCACTGAGCAACACTAGCACAGCCCTTCATGCTCAGGGTACAACCAGATCAGATTTCAGAGTGGTAGAGTGTGAGTGTGAGGCCTCTGCTGCAGTTGGCATTCCATTAATAATCATTCACACATTCAGTTAATTTACAATAACACAAATATAAAACATTAATTAAAATACAGAACATAAAAAAGCTGTTGTTATTTGAGTTCTCTCTGAAAGTGAGATTATGTTTGTTATTTATTTTTAAATCTCCCAAGAAGCTGTGATGAGTGTGTGTGTGTGTGTGTGTGTGTGTGTGTGTGTGTGTGTGTGCTTGTGTAACTTCTGCAGTAGTGGCACAGCTGGTCACTGGCTATGCTGTGATTGGTGGAGAGCTAAGAGGCTATGTTGTGATTGGTAAAGATCTGAAATGGAGTACAGTGATTGTTGGACAGGCACTGATGTCAGTTGAAGATGAATAATAAAGCCCCGCTCCCGCTCCTACCCCAACCCCCCCCCCAGCAGAGAGTGGTGATCAGAGGATGATTCTTTTAAAAACACTAAAAACTATAAAATAGAAACATTCCCATTGCAATGGCAGACATTTGAAAACAACAGTCCCACACACCAGTGTTGTAGCCAAGTCACCAAACCTCCAGTCCGAGTCCAGTTTATCGTTCTCAGTGTTTGAGTCCGTCGTGTCTGAGTCCTACTACTGATCCAAGTCAGTGAATTCCCCTAATGTTCAATGCAACCCCAGTGCCGATGCAATGTGTTATAAACCCAGTGAAGTCATGTGACCGCATGTGTCACTCACTCAACTGTCAACTATAGTCTTGCAGACGTAATATAATTATTATTGGTCCTTCTGTATTAGTAGCAGGAGTAATATTTACTCTCCCCCCCCCCCCCCCCCACATCCTTAGAGATGGGCTTTAATGAGTGAAGACATGAAGGCACATCTACAACATTCTAATAGAATAGAGGAACATCTACAACATTCTAATATAATAGAGGAACATCTAGAACATTCTAGTAGACTAGAGGAACGTCTAGAACATTCTAGGTGAATAGAGGAACCTCTAAAAAATTCTAGTAAAATAGAGGAACATCTAGAAAATTTGAATAGAATAGAGGAACATCTAGAACATTCTAAAAGAACAGTTACTGTGTAGCACCACAAGAGTATAAGAGAGAGTACCACACTGGCCGAGTAATAGTGACTTTATGAGGAGTATAAGAGAGAACCACATTGGCCAAGAAACAGTGACGGACCAATCAGGCGGACCAGAAACCAGCATGAAACAGGTTTATTTGTGTGGTGAGCTCAGCCTAAGATACTGACTATAGAGTAAGGAGTGGAGCTCAATCAATGTCCACATCACTGATTGCTAGGCCAGCTCAATAAATGTCCACATCGCTGATCCAAAGGCCAGTTAGTAATTTCAGTGATTTGAGTGAAGTGCTGATTTGTTATGTTAGCTTTATTTATTGAAAAGATCTGGTAGTTAAGGCATGCCTGTCACTAATGCTCTATGGCTGAACTTATATGCAGTGAGTGAGTGAGCTTCACTATATGCAGTGAGTGAGTGAGCTTCACTATAGGCAAAGAGAGGGACGTTTAGGGAGGTTTACAGGGGTCATCTTTAAGAGATATAGGAACATGGGGGTCATCTTTAGGAGATATAGGAACATAGGGGCCATCTTTAGTTGATATATCAACATAGGGGTCACCTATAAGAGATATATAAACATAGGGGTTACCTGTCGAAGAAAGCCTGAAGCTCATAGTACTGACAATAACGGAGAAAAAAATCCTAATCCTTAAAAGTCCCTTATCCCTCATTCCTGGTACCTTAGTCCCTGAGTCCATAGTCCAAGTCAAGTCAATAGTCTGTAATGTTAATGTAATGTTAATGTTAGTCTGTAATGTTAAGAAACAAGGCGGACTCGAGTACTCCGAGGTTGATGTGCACATCAGCGTGTTGGCCATTCGGCCCTATTCGGCAGCAGTGGTTTCAGAAGAGTGCCACTGTAAGCCACTAGGTGGCGCAAGTAGATCCATCACAGCTGGTTGGTCTGCACCTGCCGGGGGCCACTAGGTGGCGCCATCACAGCAGCTAGTTCTGCACCTGCCAGTGGCCACTAGGTAGAGATCATCACAGCTGCTAGTTCTGCACCTGCCGGTGGCCACTAGGTAGCGCCCATCACAGCTGGTTGGCCTGCACCTGCCTCTCTCGGCACATGGAGCGCAGCTCACGGACAATCAGAGGAGCGATGAACACAATGCTGCCCCCTGTCTGTGGAACCACACAATGCAGGCGTCAGGGACTACGCATGCTGCCTTTTACATACGCGTGTGTGTGCATGTGTGTGTATGTGTGTGTGTGTGTGTGTGTGTGTGTAAGAGAGACCTACATACTCACCATGACGACAAAGAAGTAAAAGACACACATCCAGTTCAGTTTGTTCTCTATCAGAGGCACCAGGTACTGAGGAGGGGAACAGATACTTCAGTCACACACTGATGACCTCAAGCAGATAATTCAGTCACACACTGATGACCTCAAGCAGATAATTCAGTCACACACTGATGATCTCAAGCAGATACTTCAGTCACATTCCGATGACCTCTGAATTTCAGCAGAATTTCAACAGATTGCATGCAAAATCCAGTACAATGGAGTTAATAGTGGACCGGCTCCCCGTAGATGGGCTCTGCTAGTGAGCATAATTCATCAGTCTTCAAATACACCAGACTGAAGCTGTACGTTGAGTTGTCACACACTGATGACCTCATGCCAGTCACACATGACTAGTGAGCATAATTCATTAGTCTTCAAATACAGCAGACTGAAGCTCTACGTTGAGTTGTACAGAAGTATTATGATCTAAAAAGAAGCAGAGTTTGGGCAACTTCTGCTGCCGCTACGCCTTCAATCTCTGAAAAGTTGGACTACTGCCTAGCATGTTAGCAGTTAGCCTGAGCTAATGAATGCATGCAAGAGATTAGCTAATGACTGCATGTTAGTGATTAGCCTGTGCTAATGAATGCATGCAAGAGATTAGCTAATGACTGCATGCTAGTGAATAGCCTGCGCTAATGAAAGCATGATAGAGATTATCCTGAGCTAAAGAATGAATGCTAGAAATTAGCTAATAAATATAGGCATTCTAACATGTCAGCCATAGATACTATGAAGGAGAGCTGACCAGGAAGCTAGTGAATACTGAAGTGGATCACAAAATCTTCCCCTCAAAATGTTCCCCCCCCCCCCTCCCCAATTCCCCCCCCCCCCCCCCCCCCCCCCCCCCCCCCCCCTCACCTGTCCAGCGGCGGCCCCAATGCTTCCTGTTCCATCCACGATGCCGGTGACGGTGGCCAGCGCCTCCTGACTGCCCTGCAGGGCCTCCTGCCGGCCCAGATCAGCAGAGATGGCCGACGAGATCATATTAGACGGCCCGCCGATGAAGAACCCTGTAACCAACACAACATCCTGAGAGTGTGTGTGTGTGTGTGATCATATTAGATGGCCCGCCGATGAAGAACCCTGTAACCAACACAACATCCTGAGTGTGTGTGTGTGTGTGTGTGTGTGTGTGAGATCATATTAGACGGCCCACCGATGAAGTACCCTGTAACCAACACAACATCCTGTGTGTATGTGTGCGCGCGCGATCATATTAGACGCTCCACTGATGAAGAACCCTGCAACCAAAACAACATCCTGAGCAGGGGCGTTGCTAGATTTGGGACAACCTGGGCTTAGCCCAAGGAGAAATGCGGAAAATTTTAAAGTTCTTAAAGACATGTGGATAAATATCTTGTCTCAGTTTAGCTGTTTTGTGGAGAAAATATAGTATTGTTTTTACCCTAACTCCCCAAAAACAGACAAACTAAAGCAGAACACCTACACAAGTTACGATTTTCTGCCTTCTTTTTGCGGCACTATATAACGTTCAGATTGCCTACTCTGCTTGAGTTTCACTTAAGTTATGCTGCCGAGACCATCAGTAACTGATACAAACATACCCTACTGTTGACGGCGTAAGGTTTTATGTTGTATGCCTGTGTAGGCTAACTGAAGCACCTTTTCCACAAACATTAACCTCCGTTAAATGAAAAGAACATTGCCACAGTGACTACTTGATGGTTAGCTAACGATGCAAAACTGGGCTAACCAAGGTTAACGTTACTTGACACGGAAACAAGACTGTTCCTGACCCCACAAACTCACATGAAAAATAGTGTACCAGCTGCAACACAATAAACACCAAAGCCTGGACGCTATTAACTAGTTACAAGTTATGCAATACAGGATGGCTAACAGCAAACTGACAGTTCAAGCACTGACAACAACGCAAGTAGCTTTGGACGCCCCATGATAAGATCTCCCTTACTAGTGAAACATGCCATAGGTTATTAGCCAGGCTATATTAGGTTCAGTTTGCAAACATCAATTCTCTGCCTTTCTTCTGAAAATTTTGAAGAGTTTAGACTGTTTACTACACGCCATGTCATTCAAAGTTTTGTTTCAGCGCGTTGTTAATGGCACTTATGTCCCAGCCTCCGCCATGACCTCCGCCACTCATTCCCTGTCCAGCCCCGCCCCGACCGACTTCGCCAGAGACAGTTTTTGTGATCCTTTCTTATTTTGACAGGCTGTGAGGCATTGAAAACAAAGCATGACGAAATAAAAATAGAAACAACTAGTTTAGTTACATCGGGCTATATTGAAATGTGTAGCATTCAAAACCCGGGCTCAGCGCAAATTACCCCGGGCTGATGCCCCATTGTCTAGCGACGCTTCTGATCCTGAGTGTGTGTGTGTGTGTATCAGAGATGGGGGACTCGAGTCTAGTGACTTGACTCGAGTCAAACTTAAGTCGCCAGATTGAGGACTTGTGACTTGCTTGATCAACAGTGAGAAAAGACTTGACTTGACTTGGACTTGCTACTCATGATTTGAGACATTACTTAGACTTGCATGCAATGACTCGACAAGTCATTGCTGTCTTAGTTCATTGGTGAATAATAATAGTAAAAAATATTTTTGATTGGATGTTTCCTGTTGCATGTGGGTGAACCTGGCAACCAGTATTCTCTCTACTAGGTGATGCGCCCGCCATCTACAGTACAGTAGAGCGGTCGGGGTTTGAAGGATTGAAGGTGTTACCAATTCTACTGCTAGTGCAGCCAGGGTTCCCAAAATCATAAAATTTGGATTTAAAGACTATTAAACTCAACAAAAGAAACGATTCGCCATGAGCAAGGTGTGCAGCGCAAAAATATCCGACACATCCAGGACCAGCACCACGTTACATTTCATCCGCCATTTCCAACTACACAAAGAAAAGTAAGTAAAAAGTAAGTGAAGCTAATTTCACATTAGTTTATTTATTTATTTATTTTTAAAGTATATTTTTAGGCTTTTTTTACTGATAGGACAGTGGAGAGAGACAGGAAGTGAATCGGAGAGAGAGCAGGGATGGGATCCGGAAAGGACCACGGGGCGGGAATCGAACCCGGGTTGCCGGCGTACGGTGCAGGTGCCCCAGCCAGTTGCATCACAGCTGGGGCCTAATTTCACATTAGTTTTAATCTAATGTTAGCTGGCAGCTAACATCTCATCTTCATCAGTCAAACGTGACTAAAACTTAATGTGATGCAAACAGTAAGCTCTTATGTTGACTCGGTTTCACATTTATCCCGCCTATCAAATAACAGACAATTTGACTGAAATATGGTTGCCTATCTGAAATTGCCAGATTTATTCACTTGGCAGATCAGGCCTAGCTAGTGCTAGATGCTAGTCCAAAGTCTACCACATCAATGTAGCTGTTAGTTTATTAGTGCTAGCTGCTTTTTTTTGTTGTTGTTAAATCATATATATAAAGTATAACAGCCAAACAACATGCACAAACCCTATTACCGTAAATGTATGTATAAGTATATGAGAGATGTATGACTTAAATGAGAAATGGGCCACTTTCAAGAGTAAGTCGTAGTTTATAACATAGAAGGGTCTCCATTTCATTTCCGTATGGTATTTATTAATGGAATATTATGCAATGAAAACATGAGCTAAAGGTAGTTGTTTTGCACTTCTCCCCTCTGTCAAAATTTGAAGAGTACATCACTACTAAGGACACATTTGACATCACTCAGCCTATGACTTGACTTGACTTGACTCTCGCAAAAATGACTTGGGACTTGCGTGAGACTTGAAGGTTAAGACTTGAGACTTGCTTGAGACTTGCATATGAGTGACTCACTCCCATCTCTGGTGTGTGTGTGTGTGTGTGTGTGTGTGTGTGTGTACAGTGTGTGTG
>JAGFZM010001065.1:471910-508585 GCA_017657215.1 Limnothrissa miodon | reverse complement strand
GACTCATGTATGTGACAAATAAACTCCTTGAATCCTTGAATCCTTGACAGTAATGAAATAAAGTTTGTTTTCTTCCATTCCTTTAACCTAGAAAATATATTTTTAAGCAAGTATTGATCACATTTACCTGCCTGTGGTGACAAGGGGTGTAAAAAGTCCCAAAGACTTTGCTCAAATAAGGGAAATTAATGTATTGGTGGAAATGGAGTGAAATCCTACTAATTCCCCATTAAGTTTAACGTGAGTCCCTTTTACTACCGGTCTCCTAAAAAGGCGTGGCAGCCTCTCGAACACTACGTCATTGATACAGGAAGAATCTCCTTATGATTCGTCTCGCTTCATCAACCGTCTCTGCTCTAATTCAAACAAACATTCTAAAGACCCATTATGACTCATCGTTCCAACCGACACTCTAAGTAGGACAGTTTTAGTTAATGGAGACAAAAGTTTTATAGATAAACTGCAATATTTTAAAAAGTATAAGACTTAGACGGTTGAAAATATACATCGTACATGGCATGACCGTGCCCTCCGGAACAATGTTCGAATTATGTTTCTAGCTTAAACGGTTGAAGCTCAATTAAGTTTGATAGGAGACGTGGCATCAGCAGAATTCAGCCTACACTCTAGATTTCCCATTTAAAATGTATAGGGGGAAATTTTTTATAGTTTTTAAGAAATAGATTAAAAAGTTTTAAAGTTATAAAGATGAAAAATACATAGCACACCTGACATGAGCTAGACCTACGCAACGAAGTTGGAACGAAGTTTCTACGTTAAGCGGTTCAGGCCGCATTAAAGTTGTTAGAAGATAAGAAGAACCAGAAGAAGAAGAAAAGGAATATCAATAGTTTGCATTTTCATGCAAACTAATAAGTGAAGTCTGCCTCTTGCGAACATCAACATACAGAGCGTGTGTCATCCTGTGCATTCTAATGAACTCTGACAGTGGTTTTGTTGTTCATAAAATTACTCTGAAAGTGATCTGAATGATATTGTTTAGCTTGTCATTAATGTTCAGGTTGATATGTAAATAGCTAGTCACTAAAAAAAGTATTTTGCAAAGATGTAGTTATAAGTTATCTATGTATTTATCGTTGCAGATGAGAACAGCCCCTTAATCCAATTCCTCCAAATGAACAAAAAAAACAATGAACATTTTTTCAGAATGAGTTTTTGCATAGTCAATTTTGAACTGAACCTCCCTCCCAAAGGCGGTGCTGCATCTGCAGATGCAGAAGAAAAAAAACATTCATCCATATTTACTGGAAAGTAAATCATGACTGTCACAGCTGTCCCCAGTGCAGACATCCATCCTTAAACTACACCGCAATCTTGTTTTGCGTAGAGGCGTGTTGAGTGCCTGTGATCAGCTGTTAAAGGAGGAATTTGGTGTAAATGTTAAAAAATTACATAAATTGAATAGCCAAGATATAGTCCCACGTTGTTAAGAGCAGTCAAGCCGAAATTCTTGGGCAGTGTGGTAGCCTGACATACTGTATTGCTGGAGTCAAAGAGTGAGTTAAATCATAGGGGAAGCATTCAGAGGGTTCAAGTACTTTAAAAATAGCAAAACAGTTGGAGAAGTGCTGAAGAAGCAAGGTATTTACAGGTTCACTATTTGTCTGTTTTTAAGTTCTCTTTTTTCTTTGTTTGTTTTTTTCTACTGAGCTCGAATAACTAAGCTATAGATTCAGACCTTTAAAGAGCCCACAGAATGCAAAACCACATTTACCTTGTTATTGTTGAATTTTGGTAGCTTAAGGTATCCAACGGACCACACCGAAACTCCCAACACCATCTTCCGCCTCCTTCTATATGTAAATTTCAGGCTAGAATTTGCCGGGCTGAAAAAAAAAAATCTGAAACTAGTGCTCGGTGTACGTAGACAGCGCAAAGCTACACCTCCTCCATTACATTGTCCAATCCAAAAAGCTCTAGCTCTAGAATCTTTGGTCCAATCAAAATTGTTTGTAACAGTCTCTTGTCCAGCCCCCTGTTGCTTCGGAGGTAGGCTATAAACACACTGTAATCTATGTTATAGCTAGCTAACATTGAGGACGGCTAACGGCTCTAAGAAAAATAAGTGCATGTTGAATTTCTGTTTGAAATAAGTGCATGTTGAATTTCTGTTTAACTGGAGAACATACGAAAAAAATGTCAGCACGCACGTGTGACGTTCCAGGATGTACTGGGCTGGGGTTGTCCAGAATTTGCACTACCTTCCTCAAGAACCTCACATTCAACGGGAGTAGTTGATTTTTATCTACAACCACAAGATTGGCCGTTTGCTCTGGTCAATTCACCCCATATTGTTTCGCCAACCTCGGACTGTATCAATCCGGCTTTTCAGGAAACCAGGATCTATTTCAACTATTCTCAAACAACAACCGATTCTGCCGGTAGGTAACCACGCTAGAATTCAGTGTTTTTTGGTAGCCATAACCATAGCATTATAGACTGGTATTTCTATGGCCTTAACAGTTTGCCTACTTGAAAAGTTGTTGCACACTCGGTCACTAAAGTGTTGCTAGCAAGCATAACAACAGATACTAATGGCGCATTTCCCCCAGGCTTCTGTGCTTATATTGCCCCAGTGTTGCATTTCCATTACCAAGTTTTAACATCGGGGTTTTAGGTGAACTTGGAATGTTTACAATGTATACAAACGTAATAGCCTACGTTAATTTCCCGGTAAAGATGCATATCGCCGTCTATCATAGCATTTCATAACCTCAAACATTAGTGCTGAAACTAAAACGTAGCCTATGCCTACATAATATAAAATTGTAAATGGTTCTGCATAACGTTGTCAGAAAGGCTGACATCCTATTGCGTGTTTATTTAGCTCAGATAGTTAACCGATTTTCTGCTGAGAAACAGACCTGCTGCTTGCTTGTAGTGTATGGCGCAAACACAGCGCGATATAAATTAAAACGGTAAGGGGAGCAATAAAACTGTAATCTGCATACAGTCTATATAGCCTACAGTTGGGGTAAGACTTGGATTTTTTTGTAGCGATAGCAGTAGACTACCTTCAAGCTAAATTTCCCCTTCACCTAAGATTCACTGACCTATCCTTGTGCGTCCTGAGATTCAATGAAGTTCGAAGTTGTTGTGCCAGCATCGCCAGAGTTCTTGCAAGTGGCTGTTCACTTCTTTAGTCTGCCTTAAGTTCTTAAAAACAAATGTCATTATGCTACAAATTGAGCAGCTCTAATTTGACGTTAGGCTCCATCTGGGGCTAACGTTGCAGCATATTGACCTGCTACTTGCTTAGGCGCAAACGTAGCGTGATAAAATAGAACGGTATGTTAAAAGGGGAGCAATAAAACGTTTACGGACACTATCGTGTCCTTGGTTCTCTGAACTTGAGAAGTGAATACAGTCTGTATAGCCTACAGTTGGGGTCAGACTTAGTTGAATTTGTTTTCTAGCAGAAACGTTAAGAGTGTCAATGAAACTAGGGAGCCAATCTTCTTCAGCGAAAAAACAGCCAATAGGCCTCACAATGAACTAGCCAATCAGCGCCACGGGGCGGGAAACTGGCCAAATGGTGGGAAATACGAAAATTTTTAATGAGTATACATTTCTGAGTATGGAATAAACGGCCTAGAAATGCTCCTGGGTCTTTTTCAGCCGCACAAATTTGCATACACAATTATTGAGGCTCAAAGAACATTTTATGATGGTCAAAAAATGCATTCTATGGGCTCTTTAAAGCATTGAATTCTGAACCCTTCCATGCTTGACTGAATTGTGTATAAATTGTGTAAAAAAAAAAAAGGCACACAGCAGTTCTACCCATGTCCAAGATAGATATCCAAAAGTCCAAACCATCAGGGAAATTGCTGCACAAACTGATGTATGATTTTTGGTGCAACTGCTGCGCTCGAGCTCCACTGGTGAAAAAATATTTAAAGGAACACGCCACTGCTTTTCCATATTAAACTGTCGGCACCGTTATATCATAAAACCACTGATGATGTTACTCCGAGGATGCAATATCTCATGTCATATGTGATCAGGAATAAGAGCTGCAGTCGATGACACGTGGATATTTCTGGTTCTTTTTTTTTCGAATAGACAGCATTTAGTGATCTTACACAACTAGGCTACCAACTTATCCCAGATTTCTCACTTAAAGAGGCACTCAGTAAGTCTGTTTTTTAACCCTGCATTAAACGCCACAAACCTGTAGGGGGAGCTCTGTACAGTTAGCTGTATTGCTGTAGTGTACACTCCCTCAGAAGTTGCAAGTTCCGTATTCACTATACAGGGCTGTACAGCGGTGCGCTTAATCACCGTTTGCTACACAACAGACCTGGGGACCAGGTGGTATTCCAGGAAAGTGGTTAAGTGGAAAACCTGGGTGAGTTAAGCTGGACGTAGTTGCAAATCCGATAATAGTAGGGCCTGGAGGACTCATTCTCTTAACTGAGCACTGAGTTTCCTGAAGGAATGTCTTGTAGCTGATGGACCATCTCCCAAAAAGGTGTGGAAGGTTGTGGAAACACTCACAGATTTGGGTGATTCATAATCACTTTCAAAGCATGTGTAAGACAGATAAAAGATCAATTGTAGAAGATATGTTATTATTATTATTATATCTTAGTGTTATATAGCGCCTTTCAAAATACCCAAGGTCGCTTAACAGTATGTAGGCATATGTAATGTAAGCATGGAGGGGGGGGGGGGGTTAGAGGCCAAAGGCCTCTGTGAAGAGATGTGTTTTGAGGTACTTTTTAAACAGGGGTAGTGAGGGGGCACATTGGACATGAAGGGGTAGCTTGTTCCAGAGAGTGGGGGCAGCTACATTAAAGGCTCTGTCGCCAAAGGTCTTGAGTCTGCTGCGGGGGACGGTCAGCTGGCCCTTGGAAGAGGACCACAGGGATCTCAGAGGGGTGTAGGGGAGCCAGTGAAGCTGTTTGAGTATGGGAGTGATGTGGTGCCAGGGCCTAGTGCCTGTTAGAACCCTTGCAGCAGCGTTCTGGACATATTGCAGTCTATCCAGGGCTTTTTTTGGCAGACCTGACAGGATGGCATTGCAATAGTCCAGACGGGAGGAGATGAAACAGTGAATGAGGGTCTCTGTTACTGAAACAGAGAGTGAGGGCCTGAGTCTGGAGATGTTCCTTAGGTGATAGAAGGATGTGTGTAGATTAAACATTATCTGCAAACTCAATGCAGGTGAGAGTATTGAGGTGTCACCTCTTTGAGAAGAGCAGTGTGGTTGGTCTCCATGTGTATGAGACGTGTGGAGCTCTCCTTCAGCAGTGCCTCCTGCTGCTGGGCTGTGTGCTGCACCTGCTGGCTCTGCTGGCTGGAGCACTCAAGGGCTCTACTGATGCGCTCCAGCTCCGCCTGCAGAAACTCCACCTAAAAAAAAAAGATCCAAACAAACAGTCAATGTAGTCGCTTGCTGTTTTCTGGAAAGGACATACTGCTCTATACTGCCTATGACAGGAGCTACAAGGTGTACTTCTAATGTATATATCGTTTCCAACTAAACAACAAATGGTATATCTATAATAAATGGCAATATGGCATTTCAGAAATAGTAGGTGTCTTTTGGTGGCATCATAACAGCATACATTCACACACACCTACCTAAGTTTTAAGGTAATTAGAACAATCACAATATTTCTGTTTCCACTGGTCAACAATAAGTGAAGCCTCTTGCGAACATCAACAAGCAGAGTGTGTGTCATCCTGTGCATTCTAATGAACTCGGATTGGCTTTAAAATGTACAAAAATGTACATAAATTGAATAGCCAAGATATAGTCCCACATTATTAAGAGCAGTCAAGCCAAAATTATTGGGCAGTGTGGTAGCCTGACATTCTGTATGGCTAGAGTCAAAGAGTGAGTTAAATCATAGGGGAAGCATTCAGAGGGTTCAAGTACTTTAAAAAATAGCAAAACAGTTGGAGAAATGCTGGAGAAGCAAGGTATTTACAGGTTCACTATTTGTCTGCACAACCTGATGGATGATTTTTGGTGCAACTGCTGCGGCCAAGCTCTACTGGTGGAAAAATATTTAAAGGAACACGCCACTGCTTTTCCATATCTCATGTCATACGTGATAAAACTGTTTTTGATCAGGAATTATAGCTGCAGTCAGTGATATGTGAATATTTCTGGTTCTGGTTTCTGGTTTTTCTCCCGAATAGACAGCATTCAGTGATTTTCACACAACTGGGCTACCAACTTTCCCCAGATTTCTCACTTAAAGTAGGGCTAAGCAACATTCTGTTTTTTCTCTCTCATGAGCTCCCTCTAAAGACCGCTGTATTGCATTGTATTGCACTGCATTCTATTGGAGGCGGACCGCTGCTGTTGAACATTGCAAATGCTGTATCTACCGTTGTAGGCCACAGTGGCGCATTCTACACCGTTCGTTCGCCGTGTAATGACTCATGTTAGCATCCTAAACAGTATGAAACAGATTACTTAACTGAAAAATGTTGCTTAGTGGGCCTTTAAGGCATCACCTACATGAGCCAGCTTGCCTAACCTGTTGCTGGGGACCAGGTGGTATTCCAGGAAAGTGGTTAAGTGGTAAACCTGGGCGAGTTAAGGTGGATGTAGTGGCAAATCCGATAATGGTAGGGCCTGGAGGACTCATTCTCTTAACTAGACAAAGCCAGCAGGCTACTCTTTTGGAAGGTCTACCTTCCTTACAGCTAACTAAGCCGAGTTGATCATTTAACCACCTTCTTGGAATACCCTTCAGCACTGAGTTTCCTGGAAGGAATGTCTTGTAGCTCCCAAACCACTGAAGGTGTGGAAGGTTGTGGAAACACTCACAAATTTGGGTGATTCATAATCACTTTCAAAGCATGTGTAAGACAGATAAAAGATCAATTGTAGAAGATATGTGTGTAGATTAAACATTATCTGCAAACTCAATGCAGGTGAGAGTATTGAGGTGTCACCTCTTTGAGAAGAGCAGTGTGGTTGGTCTCCATGTGTATGAGACGTGTGGAGCTCTCCTTCAGCAGTGCCTCCTGCTGCTGGGCTGTGTGCTGCACCTGCTGGCTCTGCTGGCTGGAGCACTCAAGGGCTCTACTGATGCGCTCCAGCTCCGCCTGCAGAAACTCCACCTAAAAAAAAAGATCCAAACAGTCAATGTAGTCGCTTGCTGTTTTCTGGAAAGGACATACTGCTCTATACTGCCTATGACAGGAGCTGCAAGGTGTACTTGTAATGTATATATCTTTTCCAGCTAAACAACAACAAATGGTATATCTATAATAAATGGCAATATGGCATTTCAGAAATAGTAGGTGTCTTTTGGTGGCATCATAACAGCATACATTCACACACACCTAGTTTTAAGGTAACTAGAACAATCACAATATTTCTGTGTCCACTGGTCAACCATAAGTGAAGTCTCTTGTGAACATCAACAAGCAGAGTGTGTGTCGTCCTGTGCATTCTAATGAACTCGGATTGGCTGACAGTGCTTTTGTTGTTCATAACAAAGTGATCTAAATGATATCGTTCAGCTTGTCATTATTGTTCAAGTTGATAATGTTATATTAGCTATATTCACTAAATAAGTATTTTGCAAAGATGTATAGTTATCTATGTAGTTATCGCAGATGAGAACAGCCCCTTCATCCAATTCCTCCAAGTGCACAGAAACAACAAACTAACATTTTTTTTCAGTTTTTGCATAGTCAATTTTGAACTGAACCTCCCTCCCAAAGGTGGTTCTGCATCTGCAGATGCAGAAGAAAAAAAACATTCATCCATATTGACTGGAAAGTAAATCATGACTGTCACAGCTGTCCCCAGTGCAGACATCCATCTTTGGCTGCCAGGAGCTCGCTGGCCGGCCCATGCTTTTCCGGGACATTCAAAGGGCAGAGGGCTCTCAGGAAATGAAGGAAAATCGCCCCGTAAAGTGAAGTATCTTCAGTCTCCCTCCCACGCCCTCTCCCCTCCCGTCATACCACTCTGTTCTTGGCGTCCAGCTGCTCCTCAAAGTGGCTCTTGGCTTTCTCCATCTGCTGTAAGCATCTGGACAGCTCCTCTTGACATGATGACAGAGCCGTCTCCAGTGCCTTCACCTGCAATTACACACACACACATATGGACATAAGCCCCGTTCAAATACAAAGTCCGGTAATTACTCAGACTTTTGCTATCACGACAAGGATATATATTCACAGATAGGGTGAAGTTCAATCAAATGATTGATGTGAGTGTGGGGTAAAAGCAAGAAGACGCTAAATAAATGCAAAAAAATATAATAAATGTAACCGTTGATGTTGTTCGGTCTCGGTCATTGTTGATTTAATGACACATTGACTTGGGTAAGTTTCTGCCTTGACACACCAAAATACACAGTGGCAAAATGTTGTTTTATAAACATAGTTTGTGAGGCGCCCGTAGAATGATTGACGCCATTTGTTCACCCTTCATCTGCCTTAAGGCACACCGTCCCGACGCTTTCATTTGAAACCAATTTTATGTTTCTAGGTAAAGGGGTTTTCAAGTTATAAACTTTTGAATGTCAGTAGGCCCTCTTGTTTACATAAAGTCTCTATGGGAATTTACATAGGGGTCCCAAGCAAAACCCATAAACATATTTTACAAAAATGTATATTCAAGTTTTTGATTTGGGGGTATCATATGGATGGTACCTTCATATCTTAGTTAGTTCATAGACATTTGAAATGAGCGGGAAAAAAAAAACTTCCAACCTCTATAACTCTGTGTCCATAGGTCACGGAAACATACATATTCTTCTAGAAAAAACTTGAGGGTGTCACCTTTCCAATGGTATGAGGCACATCCCTGAGTCTAAAACTATGTAGGAACTGTCAAGCTTTCTATTTGGGTATGCCGTTTAAAAAAAAAAAAAAAGGAAAAATAGGGGCGTGCCTTAACAGGTTAAGAAATTTAAACCTTTCTGCTCATTCTCAGAACAACATAATGTGTTCCAGTATCTTGAATCATCCCTTCTCCCCTTCCTCCTCCATTTGCACTAGTGGTTCTATTCTCACACAATTTTGGATCCTTTAGTTAAGTACGACACCACAGCTACCAAGCCAAACCCGCTTTATAGCCAAGCAGCCATAGGACGAACTTGTGAATTGGCAATTTGTATTTCACGCCATGTCATCAACACTCCCTCTCACTTTACCCAGGTATCAACCCCCACCATTCACACCTTAGCACATAAAATGCAACCATCAATGAAATTGTTTGATTTCAGGTAGATATCTGTGTTTTTTGCATGTGTGAAAGGGGCAAGAAATTATGTTATGATGATCCAACGATTCATTTATTCTTGTATGTATTTTATTAATTCAATTATTTATTAAAATATTTCACTTCATACAATCTTCCCCAAGATTGAATACTGAATAGATTTGGTTTATATAACTTGTTGAATATAGTTCACATTGTTCATAAGATGCCAGGACAGGAAATTAAAGCATTCACAAAAACCTAAAAGCTTAAGTGCATAGAAGAATAAGTGAATAAGTGCAAGAACCATAAAGTGCAGACTTGCACTATTCATTTGGACATCATACTGGTGATGAAACATGCTGATCGCAGATCAAAAGTATATTCAGCATATTTTCTTGGCCACCACCACCAATAAGTCTGCTTTGTAAAGATATAAGGGACAGTGCCTAGAGACAACAAAACTCCATACTCCAACAAAATTGCTTAATGTTCCTGTTCTAGCAGCTTGTGTCCATGTTCTCTATTGATTCCATCGATTTATTTAAGCCCCATAACGTGGCATGGGCATCCAGCTCACAGATGTCATCTAGTTTAGCATTTTGCAGGGAATCTACATTGATTTAACAGAGGCTTGGATACTGCTTCAATGGTTCAGGGTTGTGTAGGGGTTACAATATTGAAACCTGAAGCCTCCCCAAATCCATCCATCTTGCCAATCTATCCTCCCGCTGCAAGAGTTCAAGGGTATTGGAGTCCATTAGTAACCTATGCATCTGTTCTTTCTTTCATAAAGTGTCTAAATTAATACAAGATACTTAGCTGTGTAAGGGATTTATCTAGATATTGATCTGACTGTTTAGGCTTCACCAGGATTCTACTATCCTAAATGACAAGTGCACCTAGGGCAATTCTTAAAGGTTAAGAAAAGGTCCTATTCACTGTTCTCAGTACTATTGTTGGTCATTAAATCTGCCATTTCCCCCCAGGTAAAACAGCTATGATTATCTAAAACATTTCACAGAAAGGTCAATTTCAACAGTAATTTACACAAGCTTTCCCAAAAATGATACCTTAGTGTAGTAGGTGTAATACCCAAAAGTGGTATATATAGATAGGTTATAGAAGTGAAGTCATACAGTCACTTCCTCATATGGAGGATACAGAACAAACTGCTACTTGAACAGAAAAAAACAAAGAAAACCCAATCAATCACAACACAAATTAGACACTAGTAGTAGTCTCTGGGTGTATGGATTTAAGAATGAAGTAATGCAAGGCTGTAGCTCAGTATGTGAGCATGTAAGTAAAGCTATCCTCCAGCTGTCTGTGTCTAGCTGAGAAGCATCAGACAGTGGTGCGGCCCTCTGGGGCTGGCTGTGTGGAGCAGCGTTGCTAAAGCACTGAAGCACTCCCCTCCCCTGCAGACACTCACTCCAGCTCCCCAGAGAGAAAGATCTTTTAGAGTCAGATGACTCAGAGCCAAGGAACTGCAGCCCAAATACACTGCTGCTCTGCTGCTGGTGACAGACCAACTGGGCTATTGTCTGGTTAAATACATCTGCGTGCTGTGCAGCGGTACAGCCTGAAATTCAGCGTGAACTTTCCATTTGCATGGAAGATGAATAAAATGTTGACATTTTAGCAGCAAAAGGGAAGCAGGCCGTGTGCACCGTAGATGATGAGAACAAGTGAGGTGAACGTATTCTGAGGAGGATCCTAAATTTACGCACATTTCACACTTTATAGTTCCAGAAGCACATGAAGGCATTCAGAAGACTCACTCAGTCAGGAGCGACCCAGAAGAAGTACAATTGTAATAGTGATGCCAGCTTATGTGTTCAATAACACATATAAATAAATTGAATAACACACACAAAAAATCACAAATTAAAAGATGGTGTTTCATTTCATTTCAAAATCAGTGGGTGATTTGATCTGTATATGTGTGTATTCTTTCATGATTGACAAGAAGCAAGAAGCAGCTTGACAACTTATTTGGTTTCTGAGCTATGGTTCTTAAAATAAAAACAATATCAAACTATTTTGTGTGTCTCTGTGTGTGTATTAAAAGGTCACTGACCCTGCTGGAATACTGTGCTGCTTGCTCTCCCAAACTCCTTAAGGTTTCCTCCTCACGCTGGCTATTAGCCTCGGTTTCCTGTAACACACACACACACACACACACACACACAAAATCTTCTTCTACTAACTACTGAATGAAGAGAAACTGCTTATTACTGTAGATACTTGAAATGCCTGGCTGAAACCCTAAAATGTTTTATTTAAGATACCATGTGAACTTCAGTTCATACAAGCACATTATGATCGGACCCTTTAGAAATGATTTTTGGATCTTTATCATAACACATAGAGCACAATAACACACATCACTGTAATAACACAGTGAGAAAGCAGAGCGAGTTTTCCAAAGTTCTTTTCAGGGAAATGATTGACAGGTCAACTATACCCAGCGCAAACTACAAGCCATGAATCACTCACCAATACCATGGCACAATGACTCCAACAGAAAGTACATTTATGTCAGAGCCAATCAGAAGTTGTTAGTTGTTTGCTTCTGTGCTACAGCCAGCGAGGAGATGTTTACTGAGCTAATATGTCACTGCCAACAAAGAGTTGTTCATTTTGCTTTAGTGCCGGTACATCTTCATCTTTCATGCTGGATGTCGCGAGACACCGTGTAATCCCATTGTTCATCTGAGACGGGGGGAGAGACCTAATCTAATCTAATCTAATGCCATCTTGCCCTAATCAAGTGAAGTGGGGGCTGTAATGCAATGTACCAGGCAGACGCGGGAGAGGGAGGTCTGGAGTTTGCCAGCTCTTTGCAGGGCCTCCTGCCTCTCCTGCTGTGTCGACAACAGCACTCTCTCCAGTTCCGCCATCTGAGCACCTTTCTGTTCGGCAGACAGCTGCAGCTGCAAGGACAAAACATACATAAACAAGCGCACACACATTATGCAGCTACTCAGTGTGTGCTACTCAGACAACGAATGAAATGTTGGCCTCTCTGTTCTTCAGTATCTATGAAATTCATCTCAAATTGCAGTCAGATGATTCTAGGAGCCTTTCTTCACTGCTCATTCTATCTGAAAGGGAGCCTTCTCTATTGGAAGTGTGTGGTTTGTGGCTGTACCTCGCATCATCCAGAACACCCGAAGAATGGTGATAGTTATGGTTACGTAATTGTACAGACATAAAATTACAAAAAAAGAGAGGGAAGAGGAAGGGAAAATGGGACACCATTTTACTTGTGGGGCTTTCTTCCAAGAGTTTCAAAGTCATGCTTTGTGCAGAGTTGTTGTCGCTGTCTCTGCCTTTCCACTTTTTAAATTTTGGTTCCCCCCTCTGCTCCTTATGGATCAAGGACTGTGCCTACCATTCTGATCTGGTCCTCCAGGGTTTTGCGCTGGTCAGCATGCAACTTCTGGGCCTCCTCCAGGGCTGTCTGGTAGTCGTTTTTCCCCGTGTCCAGAGCACCGCGTAACAGCTGGATGCAGCTGGACTTCTCCTGGGAAACATAATAGCATACCAGGCCTCTGACCCCACCTGACTATGAGTCATACTTCATGAGGTGAATGAGTTCAGTGTTATGGAGAAAGCATGTAGACATATTGACTAAATCCCAATGATCCCTCCGTTGTGTCATAAAACCCTGAAAAAATGAAAGCTGAGTGTGGTAAAAATGCTCCTGACTGGTAGCTGACGGTGGATTATAGAATGGTCCTAATCTGAGCTGAGGCATTAGCCTAATTTTCCACTCTTTCCATCAGTATTTTCATTGCTGATCCACTCATATTCAGTAGCAGTCAGTTACAGTATGTTAATCAATTCATTAAATTTTCACCCTGAGGTGAACACTAATATTACATTAGCTAATTACTATGGCACTCAACCACACTAAGGATCCACAATTACCACAACCATTATGTGTTTGTTTCTGCAGGCATCAGGATAGCAAGCAGTTGCTTGCTAATAAATACCCGAGGGGCTTGTTGTGTGTGTGCGCGTGTGTGTGTGGGTAGGCCTGTGTGTGTGTGCAGTACCACCAGGTTGTTCTCCAGCTCTGAGCTACGCTCTAAAGCAAGGGACATAGTCAACGTCTTCTCCTCCAGCTGTTTCTCTGTAGCTGCCAGACGGGAATTCTTCTTTTTCAGCTGCAATACAACATACAGTCACCAGGGGGCATCCCATGCACCAGTCTTTGCTTAGGCACTATAAACAGTACAAGCATCCTTAATGCTACATACATTGTTGTTTAAATAATCAGAAATATACAATTAACACTATGCCTGCAGTAAAAGACTATTACTTACTGAAAGGGTCAGATTTTTGAAAAGTCTGTCCTTCAATGGCATATGATCTTTTTGTGCTTTTTTTGCAGCTAAAAACTAGACTGTTATTAAGAGGACAGGCCTACATATGTACCAGAACTATCCACTTTTAATATCACTTTATATTTAAAAAGACATGCTTCAGATGCTTTAAAACTCCACTATACTCACAAAAAATATAACAGAAGGCCCCTCCCCCTCCCTCATATAACATTCCTGAAACAGCATACTGCTACACCATATACCGCATTTGACATGGCATATACCAATGCTAGCCCTTTTTTGTCATTCTGCACTGTGTGCTAATTGTACTAGAATGTGCTAATTTCACAAAATGGAGACATAATTAAGGAAATAACAGCACAATTTTGTCAAAAAAACACACATTTATTTTCGCACAAAATGACAGCTTGCAGCTCCTGATGTGTCCAGTATAGAGCAGTACGCCATTCCGGAAACAGCAAATGAGAGCCATGCAACTGTCTAAAGGAACAAGGATCACTTTCAGAAACGGAGGCCTTGTGGGCTCTCAACTGGTGCTGTTTTTAAAAAGTTTTACAAAACAGCAGTTTAGCCTCCAGCAGTGTTGGGGCTCTGGAATGCTGACCTTGAATGTTAAGAAGAAAAGGGCCTATCTGAGGCTGGTCAGTTTCATCTTACAACCGGACAATGACCCTAAGCAATGCTTCGAAATAAGGAGAGGAGAGAGAGGAGAGGAGAGACAACCCAACTAGAATGTTCCAAAGTGGACAACTTTAAAATGGCATATACACCTCAACCCTGTTACCCTTGGGTAACAAAACACTGGGCAATTATCTGAGCAATTTCGCTGGGCAACCACATGCATAGCACATGTGTTATGTGTTTTATTATCCGTGTAAATATGATGATCTTCACTTGTCAATTTATTCTCCTAAATCAATAAAATGTGTCTTATATTGCACACCTTAAATATTGTTTAAGTTATCTAGTCATCATCGGCTGTAAGACTTTATTTGAAGGGGTCCACATGAGAGTGACATTAGGCTGTCATTCCGTTTTTGTTGTCAGTAACAGTCATAAGCGTGAATTGTCATAAAATTGTCATGTGATGTTTATAACAAGTTACAGTATGTGGACCCCTTCGAATAAAGTGTTATCCAACAGCTTATATTCAGTATTCGCCAGTCACACAGCAAGACTTGATTCATCAAGAGGACATGGGCACAGTTTGAGAGCAAGACAGGCCTGGCATGTGATAATTAGAAACAGCAATATGCTACTGGCTGGTGCCTCCATATCATTACAGTCCCCAGCATGGGTGTACTGAGCCCACAGGTGCTAGTGCTCCCGTCGGGTGCCTGGCAGCGAGCCACAGCAGGCCCTGATGCTGCCCAGTTCCCTCACCTCCTTCTCCAGCTGGGTGAGCTCGGAGAGCTTCTGCTGCATCTGGCTCTGGAGCTGCTGGAAGTGGTGCTCCCGCTGGGCGTGATTGGCCTGCTGGATGGAGGCCTCCTCCTTGGCCTGGGCCAGTCGCTCTTGCAGGCCCCGGGTCAGCTGGGTCTGACGCACCCGCTCCTGCTCCAGCAGACGCAGCACCGGAAGCAGCCTCTGATAATGCTCGCCTGGACAAGAACACTTTTTACTGGCCTGTATGAAATTCTGGTGTTTGCTTCCAAAACATGGCATGCACACGACACATAAACATTGTACATGCAGACACATTCTCATTCTCATTCACGTACACACACCCACACATGTAAGAATCCACTCGAGCAAACATACACAAATACAGCACATGCATACACAACGTAATACCCAGACTTGTTAAACAAATGCATGTGCATACACTTACTGACACATACCTACACACACACACACACACGCACACGCACACGCACACACACACACACACACACAAATGCAATGGCATAAATATGTGCATCTACAGGAAAGCAGCCATGCACACAAATGCACACAAATGAAAATAAATGAAGTGGCATGAAATTGCAAGAGTAGCATCTCCCATTCTGTGCCCATATGAATGTACATCCTCACATACACGCACACATCCACACTGGGCAAAGACTGCACAGTCACATACACAGTAATACATAATGCAGCACGCTGCACAGAGACGCCAGTTAGGAGATTAAAGATGAAAAAGATGAATCATTTAATGACCACAACGTAGTGATGCCCAAGCCAATGCACAGCCTCACAGAGACTTCTTAGGGAAAAGGGGAAAGAAAAAGACCCGCTGCAGGAAAAGAAAAAAAAAAAACAGCAGTAGCTGTCAGTGGTGGTACAAAGAGGAGAGGGTGGGGGTAAAACACAGAAGGACAAGTGGGGACAGGAGAGGAGATGACAGACATGAAAGAGGCCACTGGAAAAAGAGCCACTGGAGAGAGGGGGAGGGGGAGAGAGAGAGAGAGAGAAAAAGGGTGATGGGAAGGAGAGTGATGAGAGGGGGATGAAAAAGAGTAAGAGTAAAATCTGAAGAGAGCAAGATGAGAAAAAAAAGGACTGGAAGTGTTGATGGTGCATGAAAAGCATTACTACCTGGCTGGAGCTTGGGGACGTCATCTGCTGGCATGGGGGGCAACAGACAGGGGCTTACACATAGTGCCACTCCTCCACTCTACGAGAGAGAGAGAGAGAGAGAGAGAGAGAACAGCCCATTAGCTCTGCAGGCTATTAAACCTCCATAAAGCCTGTGACACTTCATAGGGGTTGTGAAACAGCATGCCGTAATTCATCAGTCCACACCATGTAGTGAAACTGAGAAAACAGTGAGAGAGTGAAAAAGAGAGAAGGCGTTCCACTAACCAATAGTTGAACACATTGGTGTGGAATAAATGAATAAAATAAAGCCAGAAATACCGGCACTTTGTCCCTACTCCAGGTTCCAAAGGAGTGACTTTCTAAGAGTTACTTGAGAGATGCTTACATTTCCTTAGCGCTGGTCAAATTAAATGTTAAAATGTACTGTATACCTCAGTCCAGCTGAAATCAAATGAAATTGAACTACTCATTGTCAGACGACGATGGCAGGATAATTCGATTGGAATCGTATTTCTCTCTGCAGACAGGCAGTAGCTAAAATCAGACTGACGCACCCCCTCAGAAATGACCGGCTATTCCAACCGGATATTCCAACAAATATCCCAACAGCCTTTAAAGTTGCATTGGAGGTTTGAGGTTTAACATCTAGCATCTTATATTTAGCCACCTACTATCAAACGCACACTAGCTTGATTTCTATGTGCATGTTCACTTACTGACTGCAACAGCTTGTTTTGAATTGATTATTACAGATGTGTCAGCAAGATGAACTTGCCTCCTGCTTACTGTTTTAATTGCTGTTAAGTAATAAGCAGTGAAGCATTTTTTTTGTGTGCATGTGTGTGTATGCATAAAGGATGCAAAACATGACTCATGCATTTGACTGAATGTGTAAGTAACTGACACAAATAACAGCATGGTTATGTTGGTCAATAGCGGAGTCTCTACCCAACTTGTTTTGCACATTTACTTATGCAAATACATTACAAACACCCGCAGGGTCGCATCAGTCCCCTACATTTGATTCACTTTGCTTGAGAGGGGTGGACGCCAAAGTCACACTGCCACACATGATGGTCTAGAAAGGGATTATCTTGAACAAATTCAAAATTATACTTACACACATACATATATATATATATATATATATAGACACAGACCACTGTCAATGCTGGAATCCTTTTGTCCTTTTGTGCATTTTGGAGTGACACACTGGCCAGCAGACAGTGCCTTATCCCTTACTTGCTGTCTATGGACCCCATCCCCTTCCTACCTCGCGCAGATGCAGCAGGTCGAGGATGGCCTCTAAGTTGGTCAGTTGGCTGCGGCTGAGCTGGGCCTCCTGCTGACTCTGCTCTAGGCGTTGCTCCAGGGAGGAGCTGATGAGACGCAGGTCAGCAGTCTCTCTCCTCAGGGCCTCCATCTCTCGCAACTCCACCTCCTTCACCTCCAGACAGTGCTCCAGGTCACCGACGCGTCGCACAGCCTCCTCCAGCTTTGAGCGACTGGAGTCACACTCGGACTTCAGGGTGTCTGATCTCTCAGCGGCTTCTTTCAGTTGACTTGAGCAGAGACGAGAAACAACATGACTAGTCTCACCCAGGGATCCTAAATTACTCCTCTGTTTGTGTTTATTTGAAAGGAGACAATGGGTTCTGTAGTGCAAAGGTGCACTGTGATTTTGCATTCGACGTGAGCCGTCATTACATTGTTCATTTTTCTGTCAGTGGTACACATTGCCTATAGAAGTTTAACATGTGCTCCGACAGGTGTGTCAGGTAAAGCAAACGGTGTATTCCAAAGTTTTAATGACCAGTCCGCAATCCGCCACTGACAGCTTGTCAAAATTAATGACACAGTGACACAATGTTATTTTATGGACGTATAATGCTTTGGGTGTGTGCATCTTGCATCTGACTCTAGCAAACTTCTGGGTCTGGCGAGCTCCATTGCTGACAACCGATGAGGGCAACTGATGTTTACTTACGTGTTCTACAGGAGTAGCTAAAATGAGAAAAGCCATTTGTTACTATTCCATAAGTAGATCACAGGTAGATTTTTGATTTTTAAAATGTTCAAAATAATCAACTAATTAAATTTCAAAATTTAATTAAATGCATCTGCATCTTAATTATCTGCATCTAAGTGGTTGTTAAAGGCAATGGGAAATGGGTTGGTTTGGTATTATTGGTTATATCGGTGTTACACCCAAAACATACCCATGATTAACTTAGTAACCATTTGAAATCATATTGCATAGGGCTGTCAAAATACCACATTGTTCAGGGAACACCTCCCAAAGAATTTGCATTCGCTGTAGGTGACAAGTTGCTTCAGAAAAAGAGTTTACATAAAAAGAGTGAATTAGTAGAGGTAGTGCATGGCCATGTAATACAGCAAATAGTCAGAATAGCAAGTAGTCAAAGCCTACATGTCATGTAAAAAAGCAAAAATGGTAAAAAGCCAAAAAGGGCGAAATTTAGCCAAAAGTATAATTTCAGCACAGCCTAAAAATGAGATTTTGAAAATTTTTGCTTGTTTTCTTTAGCTAACTTACAGTATACAGTAGCTGAATCTATTCTATTTTAATATCAGAGAACAAGGTACAGTGCTCAGCATTCCTCCATTCTGTTTCCATTTAAACTGCACTAAATAGGATCGCTTGAGAACAAGTATGCCTTTAACTGGAATTTAATCTCTTCTTGACCATTAGTTATAGAACCTACACACTCAAATCTCTGTCAAGCAGATCTACTTGATCTATTTGAAAAGGTGAGAGGAGCAATTATGGGCGGAATTCTCAGATAAGCGCGTAAGTCTGTTTTTACGCGATTTCATTTACACGCCTTTGTACTGCGCGTATTCTCCACTTTAGGTGCTTGCTCCTTCTACAGCGCTTAACTCGAATTCCAGTACGCAATGACATAAATAAGAAATAATTAATTTAGCACTTCTAAACCAGCGTAAAACATTTAAAATGTGTGTGTCTTCTACCTTAGCAAAAATAAAGATATGATTGTAGTCACACACAAAAAACGATGTCAGTGAAAGTGATGTGTGATTTAAGATTATGCAATGGAACTCCCTGGAACAACTCAGATCCCAGAATCGCTTGTGACCTTGATGATCACCGACCGGTTGAGTGGATTATTGCGGCGGCAGCATAGCTGATTTTCTGCAAAGGCCTCACGGTCCAAACTAAGCGCAGAGTGGGGTGTCTGCCGAAAAATACGTGGCTGTCTGCCTTGACCTTAATACAGCCCTCAAAGGTGCGTAACAGTAAAAAGACTTAAGTCAGGAGGAGAATAGGGAGCCGAAGTCTCCACCCCTTCCGGTTGGCCCATGGGACCTAAGACCGAAAAAAAAGACCTAACCCTAACCCTAGGTAGTGAATGGAGAGATGAAAATTATTTTCTGGTCCACTTCACCTTATGTCCTGAATCACACATATGATGTACCCAAATTTAACTAATAACTAATGGTGTGACTTTCGACAGTGTTTGTTATGTAATTTCTGAATTATTTGCTTGTAAAAAACATAATTATTTGGACTACAATTTGCCAGTCACAAATCGGGCGTCACAGCAGAATTTCTCCCTGCACACTTTTAATCACCGTTCGTTTCCCCATCAAAATGACAAAATGTCTTAGCGTTATCAAAGTGTTACCACAACGCCAATGCTGGTTGCTCTTTCTACCGATTTCCAGTTGACTAGAAAATGAGGAGAAAGTGGATAAAACTTTACGGGAGTGGTGGCTAAGGTAAACGTTAGCTAACATTAGCTGACACCCATGCTATATACAGTCTGACTGATACCGTTAAACAGGCTAATGTTACTATGGTGATGTTATGAGACAAGCGCTTTAGTCCGCTACCTGGTCTAACACAAAACCTAAAGTAACTTTTGCTGCAGTTCGAAATCTTTAAAATTCACAGACAGTCCGTTCCAAATCGCACACTTCAGCACTTCGAATGCTTAGTTTGAGGGCGTAGTGTGTTTCCACTTGTGTAGTAGCAAAAATGGAGTGCGCTGCAAGTACCCGTATGGTGCACTTCTAACGGTCAAAATCTGGAGTGTGCAACGATGGACACTTCTGCCACTCACTGGACGCCATTTTCGCTACGTAGTGAAGAGGAGGGGCACCTCCTTTTTTCAAAACTCAGAGAATGGTGTTAAAAGAGTGTTGTGACAAATGTGGTGATTGCAGCTCCACACAGATGAAAGTTTTATGTATTATGTTAAGTTGTCGCAACCGTAAATTTTAAAAAGCAGATGATATTTTGTCAGGCAGCGTGATTATGCGAACTTCCGTGGTCAACGTGACTAACGTCATTTCTGGTAAGTCTGCTGAAAAGTATGCAAAGTATACAACACTATCATGTTGAAAATTCATATACTTTTCCTGTAGTGTGCAGTGTTCATAGTGTATGAAAGGGAGTGTACTTTGAGAAGTGTGCGATTTGGAACGGACTGAGACACTATATGTGACTCCATAGCACATTTCAAACGGGATCGGAAAATAGCTTTTATCTCTCCATTGACTGTCATTCATATTTTTTGACATCTTAGGTCCCATGCTGCGGAAGTAGATGGGCATGACTTCGGCTCCCTATACGCATAAGGAACCTTTTCATTAGATACGCCCCGGTTTAAGCTTTGCCCCGACTAGAACACGCAATTGGGATTTTGGCGCGCAAGTGACTGATTTGAGCCTATGGCAGAATGAGCGCAAGCTGAGCAGGCAGCTACGCGCTTTTTTTAAAATTATGCACCCCGGAGAATTCCGCCCTTAATGCTTAAGGATTTTGTAAAAGATTCCATGTTTCTGTTTTCCAGTAAACAAGAAGTTAATTACAAGGCACTGCGTTATAGGTGCTCTATGAGATGTTGCATGATTTTAGTGCGATTTTATTTTTATGTCAAATCGTAGACATTTCCCCTTGATCAGCTTTATGCCCCCTGAATACACGATGAAAAAACCCTGTCTTCAACATCAACACAGGGGCTTTAATACAGAAACGAACACTCAAACAAACCTAAACACAACAAACCACGGCCAACCAATCGACAATAAAGATGGTAGAGGACGCGCATTAACTCCCCATCTTGTTGCTTGTTGTTGATTTGTTATTGTTTGCTATATTTCATTTCAGATCCCCCTATTGCTAGCGTTTGTTTGAATACACCACTCAGGTTTTAGCTATTTTAGCCCTTGTGCTGTCATTTGAGATTTGATTTGATTGTCGGGTTTTTCCATAGTGTATTCAGGGGGCAGAAAGCTAACAGATCAAGCGGTGATGCCAACGATTTGAGATAAAAATGAAATCGCTCTAAAATCCTGCAACATCTAATAGAGCGCCTTTAATCCAATATTTGCATAAGAAATCTTTCCAAAAGCTGGACAGACAAAATGACTCTCAAACCTAATGAGTTTGTGCATCTCTGCCTTCTCCTGCTCCAGTAAGGAATTCTTCCTCTCCACCTCCACCTTCTCACTGTCACACTGAATGAGGCTGTGTTTTAGATGGGCCTCATTCTCTGACATCTGAGAGAGTGAATGAATAACAGGACATTTCAAAATCTTACATTATGGTATTCTCTTTGTGTGACTTAACTGCTTTCCTCAGATCCTGGCTTAATCAGCATATAACATAAAGGAAAAACAAAACAAAACAAAACAATGTTATCCCCAAAATAACAAATTGCTTTGTTGATAGAGAAATGTGTCCAAATGTCCAAAACAACAGCAAAGAGTAGCCTAAAGCTGTTTCAGTCAATGTTGGTCCATTACTGTGAGGTTACTGATCAACAGCCTCTTGCTGCTGAAGCTAGCCTATTTCCAACTCTTATTTCTAAAACAATCTATACTCCTGTATTGATTTTTTCTTGTTAATTCATCACCCTGGGAAAATCATATTCTCTTAAAATTCAATTCATTCATGCAATTTATGATATGGCATAGAGAAGATTTAAAAGGAACTGTTGCTAAATGTACATATCTCCTACATTGAACATATCTCCTACTGCCAGGAAAGGTGCAAGCAAGCAGCCATTCCAGTGCATTCAGTACACATCCAGTATTGTACAAGAAAGTTGCTTTGAAAGGTTTATGGTTGTTTCTTACTTTCTTGAGCTTCTGGGTCATAACTGCTTTGTTTGCTTGGAAAGCCTGTGCTTGCTTCTTGGCATTACTGAGGGCTTCATTTCTCTGATGCTCAAATCTACGTATTGTAAATAAAAACAAACAACAATGTTTTCTCTGAGGAAACGTCCAGAAGAATATGCTCTCCTACATGTTTTTTTTTTTGTGCTACCTTTGGCTTCGGCTGATTTGATCTTCAAGGTGTGCCTTCGAGGCTCTGAGATCTTCTGTGAGATCCTCCACTAGCCTGCACTTTATGACCAAAATCTCTTGAACTTGTGAATGTTTTTTCTCCCAATCTCTGCCAAATGGAGGAAAGAACCAGGAATAAGTGCAGTGCTGAGAAAACAATTTTTAACCTTTCAATAATTTGAAAACACATGGCCAAAGTGTAAAGTTATAAAGTATATGCATGGGAAATCCAATTCCAGATGGGATAGAGAATACAATGTCTTTATAATGTGTAAGATGGGTAAATTGAGTCTGTAGCTATAATATGATACAAAGAAACACCTGTGAGAAACACTAGAGTGAATCAGACCTGAGTTCAATCCGCTGGGCCTCTATTTCATTTTCCATGGCCTCTGTTTGCTCTTTCATTAGAGAAACACTGGATGTCTTGGACTCCATTGTAGAACCCAGCACAGACACCTGTCATTATTAAATCCAGTCATTAATTCTATCAAAATTACAGTTAATCAAATAAAAGTTTTCGGTGGTGACAACAGCATAAACAAAGCTAGGAACACCCTCCTTTCACTACCCTACACTTGCCTCCTTTAAATTACCTTTTTTTTTTAACTTGCCTTTATTTCCTTCTGAAGTCTAGGCTTAGTTTTATTTTATTTACTTTGTTTACTCAGTTATATTTGTGTTTGTGTAGCTCCAATAACAATATGATATGTAATTTTAGTGTCATTCTATGTTATTTTAGTCTTTGTTCAGACAACTTTGTTAAAGGCCCACTATGCAACATTTTTCATTTAATTAATCCGTTTCATACTGTTTAGGATGCTAAAATTAGTCATTACATGGCGAACGAACGGTGTAGAATGCGCCACCGTGGCCAATAGCGGTAGATACAGCACTTGCAATGTTCAGCAGCACGGACCGCCTCCAATAGAATGCAGTGCAATACAATGCAATACAGCGGGCTTTAGAGGGAGCTTGTGAGAGAGAAAAACAGAATGTTGCTTAGTGCCGGTTTAAGTGAACTATGTGAAGCACTCAACCCGTTTTTAATGTGCTGTATATATAAGACTTGACTATGAAATAGAAATATCAAAACAACACTGATATATTCTGTCTGTATTTAAATGTCAATGTTTAACTAAAAACATTTTTATTTATCCAAAAAGTAAATGAAAGCAATAAGAATATTCAAGTAATAAACATTGGCCATTAAATATGTAAATGCTACAATGTACTCTCTACCTTGGTTTTGAGGTTGGCCAGCTCAAGCTGTAAGGCTTCCATCTCACTAATAAGCTGTCTGTTCTCCAGCTCCAGACAGGCCCTCTCCTCTTCCACACAGCTCATTTTTCTCCGAAGCTGGGAATTTTTTATCTCTAGTTCTCGTACACACAATGTTCGCACAGTCGACACCTAGAAAGTAACCCCCACATCAAATAAGTTCTGACTATCTCGCTTTATATTATCCAGTATGTGCTTGCAAAATTCACAAGTTAGTCAAGAGTAAGGTATCACAAAATGCCTTTATCACATGCAAGTAAAATCTGATTGCCATGAAATTGTTCCTATGGAAATGTAAGATAATGTTGTTTATTCTTTTGGTTGATGTCTTAGGGTGTCTCACATTTAAAGGTTAGTCAACACAGACATGAAGCATCAAGCATGTATATGACTAAAGGCTCTACTTGAGTCTGCTACCTTTGGGCCAGTTTCAGTTAGGCTACTGCTGGCTCTCCGTGGAGTTTCCATTTCAGGACTACTTGGAATGCTGTCAGCTTGTAACATTGCTGTAAAGAGAGCAGGCCTATGTTTGACAAAGGAACTGTTAGTCAGTGCCATGAAACAAAATCTCATCAGCATTTGTTCTTCGAGGCGATATATAACTTAATATCGCCTAAATGTCAGGAATGTATTTCTTAGTTCTATCCTGTTCTTAGTCCTAGTCCTATTCATTAGTCCTTTTTTAAAACGTTATAATGTCAGTAAATATTTCCAGAAAATGTCCTGTAAGAAATTTTCAACTGAGCTTTTTCAAACAATCACTTGCTAACTTATTTTTGACATACGTATAATTAGCATAGCTGGCATAGCATAGCTCACAGGA
This sequence comes from Limnothrissa miodon, assembly GCA_017657215.1. Taxonomy (NCBI): domain Eukaryota; kingdom Metazoa; phylum Chordata; class Actinopteri; order Clupeiformes; family Clupeidae; genus Limnothrissa; species Limnothrissa miodon. The sequence goes on along the minus strand of JAGFZM010001065.1, from coordinate 484,041 downwards.
TATGACTTGTAACACTTAAAAGGAAAGAAAATACTGAGAACACTCACTTTATAATTGCGCAGTTTTCAATAGACCTTAAATTTCAGTGTTTGTTTAACCCACGGTGAGCATAAGGCTAATTAAGGTGTGAAGTTATGGTGTAATGTTCAGTTTGGTTTGAGCTAAATGCGACATTACGTTAGGCTAGCCTGAGCTGTTAGCTTGACGTGAGGTCATTAAGAACTGGAGGAAGATAATTTTTTGTAACATTCTACACATGGTTAATCCAAAATTCTAACAAATCATTGTTCGGTTTTGTTTAACTAAACTCACAACAACTGAATGCAATTATTTTAACCTATCATGATGCAAGATAAGTAGAATTTCCTTCGAGCTTCAATAGTTAAGGTGTCATTTAGGTGTCGTTTTCGTAGTTTTCATATAATTGTCTGACTGAACAAGAAGCTGACTTGGTGGGCTACTGATGGCACACGCTCACTCCCTTTTCCACAGTACAGCTTCATCTAGTGGTGTTAGGCAAGAGGTGCAGCGCTTTGAAATCAATTGGGAACGTGTAATAACTGCTTTGCAGTATCCAAGCGGACCCATAGAGAAGACCTTTTCATGACGAGAAGGAGGATATTGGCTCGGTGAGATTAACACCTCTAACTAGGCCTACTGGTAGTATCAAATATGACATTATATCCATGGCAATTTGTTCTTCTTCTGTAGATTCGTGTTGTGAGATGTGGTATACCAACCATGGCAAGGGGTCTGTTGCCATGGATCTGGCTGAGAAAGCCCATCTACATCCAGGTAAGACCCTGAGAAAATCGTTGCAACCTCGCTGTTATCCATGATTTTATGGTTCTTACGATGGATTTTGTATTACACCTAATAGTATGCACACAACTAAAAAACTGATCGATCATTACGCTATGGAGGTAGTTACGACATGATTTTGTGTGGTTTGTATTGACTTTGAACTTTTAGTCTATACGTTTTATCGTTTCTCTTTCCAAAACACCCATCTGCAATTGTCCACACCACGAAATCTAAGTACAGGATACACACTTTAGCTACGCCGAATTCCAAGCTCATGAAATTGCTTAGACTATAACGAGCTATATTTACTGTGCTTTCGTGTCACACGATGTAGTGCATTCCTTGTCGATGCAATACTGTACAACTGCGTGTGTAGCCTAGTCGTTTGCACAGGGGTTACTGTAGCAACAGTGCTGCTGTAAAATAGCTTAATATACTTGAATTCACACACCGATAAAAAGGAATGTTTGGTCGAGCAAATTACTATATAACCTACACTAATTGCGCGTGAATGATGAGAGCGTTGAGTCAACAGTGTGCATACTGACAGCGCGTTCGGGCACCAGGAGAAATGTCACGACAGTTCGGGTGGGTATGGTGGGGAATACTTCTCTACAAACGTAGCTTCCTATATTAGATCACTTGTGCAATGGGCACGACTCTTTCATGTGAAAGTATTCCCTCCGTCTCGCGGTGAAGTCTATATTGTGCACATTACGTAGTTTATCACAGTTTTTAAAGACTCAGTTTAGGCTATTTGTCTGGACTGGTGATGAGGTAGCCTATCAGAATCGCAGTTGGCTCTTTCGAGAGTTACATGCATTGAACAGAAAAGCTTAGATTTAGCTTTGTGTTCACTTTGCGATATATGAGTAACGTTCACATCTTCAGCATTCTGCAATTACAAACAGAGCCACCCATTTCAAAAATAGGATTCGAACTGAGATATATGTTACTGTAATAACAATTGACACGAGTGGCACTACATCATATTAATGCAAGGCAAGCCGTTCTCTACATGGACTTTGAGATATTGTGCTCTTCCTTAACATCAGCACTATATACTTTGACCCCCACTGCACTCTGTAGAAATCTGTGTGAGAAATGTAGCCTAGTAATTACTGAACCAAATGCATTATGACTACATTCAGATTTTTTTCTCGATTCTTTATTAAAAAATGTGTGCGCATATTTAAGAATTGGTCATATTCTGAGCTAGTGGGCAGAGTTGCATGCCTGGCAGCCATTATATTCTCACCCTGACCTTAACGCCGTGTAGAGTGACCTGAGCGTCATGCTGCCTTCATGTTTGCCTTTGTTTTCCCTCCTCCTGTCTCATCACATTGTAGTTTGCCAATATCCATGCGAAGAGCTGGGGTTCAGTGTAACAAAGAGTGACAGCAATCACTGGGCATCAGCTGCTTCTCTCCCGAGCTTCTCAAGGCTGCTCCACTCTTCATTAGTGGGTTTGCCAGACCACAAAGTGGTGAAAAGCCCCAACAGTGTTTCTTTTAGCACTGGATGTTTTTTTTTAAATGTGTGATGTTTCCTCTGCATATTGCTGAAAGCATTTAAAGTCTAAAGCATTGAAGTCAAAATGCAATTATGTCATTGCATCATTCATTATCAGATCCACTTCACTTTGAGCAAATAATAAGTCATTAAATTGCTTCAGCATCAATAGCCACCACATCTTTGTTGCTGTCACTAATGACTTAGTGCCCAGACTGGAAATGGTTTCTGAGGCCTGAGGGCGAAAGGTCCTTGTTAGAACGACATTGGGAAGTACCCCAGCACAAAGTTGTCACCGTTGTCGTTTGTGTAATTACCTCTCCTGGCCAGGAAAAGGGCATCAGTAACAGAGGGGGTGCTGGCGCGAGTGAAAAAAGGCAGCCTCAGTGAGCTTGTTTGTCTGTCTGCGGTATTGAGTAAATCCAGAGCGTTGGCTGCATGCGGCTTAGTCAGGGTTATCTAATTCTGACAGGCCTTCGTCCCAATGTTAAGCTTAGAACCCCCCCGACAAGTGACACACAGTAATAAGTAAGACTGTGTATGTGGGAAGACCGAAGACCTCTAAAACTGGACTACAGACATGTCCTAGTTAGATGCAGATAGATGAAAAACCCTTATTCATGCTGTGACAGGCACTGATGAGTAGTAGCAACTGTCCACTTCTCTTCTAAATTAATTATTTGTGTCCGGTCAAATTGCTTGACTTCTTTGTCACGCCTCTTGTTTGCATTTCATGGCATATGATTCGTTTTTTATGACGACATCATGTACGGTGTCCTTGGATGACTTTGGAACTTCTAACAGCAGATAGGAGTCTTTTGGACAATTGTTGTGTCCTGTTGTCACACCCTCTAGTGTTAGCACCCTCAAATGTGTAGATGTAAGACATATCTTGAAGCTTTAACCCACATCTCCTTGTAACTTGTTGTGAAAATTAGATTTTTTTTTCTTTTTAAAGAGATATCCATGGAGGGGTTTGACCTGAGGAAGTTGAATTTGATCTGACGAAACAAACCCTCCATGACAGGGCTGAGTCTACTGAGTCGACTGTCATCGTCTCTTTTTTTCTTGTCGGAGCTCATACGCAGGCTGCAGGGGGAGACAGCTCATTCCGTGCTCTTGGCTCTGCGCTGTCACCACAACACATGACTTCCAATGTGGGCTGCGAATTGCTCACTGGTATTAGGATGTGAGTGCGGAGCGAACATATGTGCCTCTTTTCACGCACATACAGTTGTTCAGTTGAGTACTGAGAATACTGAGTTTGGTTGAGAGTAAGCCAGAAGAATCAAAGTGCAAGTATAAAATGCAAGCGTACAAGATCAGTAAGACTCCAGCTTGCTGAAATCCCAAATTCTTTCATGTCAGGATTTTCTGCCTTGATTGATTTTCGGGTTGGGGTGGTCTACCCTGTCAAAAACCTCACCAGCTGGAGAAAAAAATGTGCCTATTGAGCCATGTAGGAGAGCACAAGGGACCCTGCGGGAAATCCTCACCCAGGAAAGCTGAAGTGAAGGTTGGTGTGGAAGTCACGACAGTGTCTAGCCAGACAAAACATGCTGTCTGTCTGCCAGCTGTCAGGTACTCTGAAGCATTTCTCTTAACCACAGCAGAACCCCATAAGGGTTTTTCATAGAGGATTTGGTCATCTGATGCAACACTGCTGCCTCACTATAGCCGTCGGACCAAAAATATACCTTCCCAGATGGTTTAAAAAACACATACATATAAACACAATTTTTTTTGTGTGTTTTGTTATATTATGACTCACCAGCTCTACACACCAGACATGCAATACAGTACACCATGGATTTCTTGCCTAGCAAAATCTGGATTACACTGCTGAATGTGTTATCACTGTCCTCTCTTCACCCCCCCTGGGAGAACCTCCTTTTTAAAAACCTGAGTTATTTTGTATTCGATCACAGGAGACCTGTGCCTTCCTAAGGGGCCGTCTCCCTTATTGGAAACAGGGATTGAAGAGGGGCAACTCTGTAAATGTGGCCTCTATTTTTGTGCCACTTCTGGGCATGGCCATCACCACACAGCTAGATGCACAGCTCTGTTTTATTCCCTGTGGTCACAGAACCCGTCAGAACCAGGTCTCATTTACCACGGCAGGCAGGCTGGCCTAGAGAGCTCTCGGCTTGGTGGCGACACAGCGCAGAAGAAGTGTGTCAAGCAGAGGAGCTAAATAAGGTTAGGAAGTGAGATGGAGGTAGGGGGATATTCACATTTAGACACACACACACCGCATTAAAGAAACCCACAGTGTGATAAAAAGCAAGGATTGTTCAGGGATTTTTTTAAACAAAACAAGGCATCTTAAAGAAACCAATTGCTGTCTTATCCTGAAAATCCCTCTTCTCAGCTTGTTGTCTGTCACTAATGTAACAATTGACTCACCGCTTGTTTTGCCGCCACAATTTGATTTGAACCGTCAAAGATCAGACCCATTACTGTAGCAATCCAGACATGAAAATGTCAATGTATCACATCTCCTATTACAAGTGCTGTTCTTGTGTGGCTGTTGTGTTACAAAGAACTTTACAAGATATCTTAATAATAACAATAATAATTAACAATGTATACTAATACATTTTGAATGAGCAAGCCAAAATGTCCTGTTGTTAAACAAAGCAAGATTTATTGAGGCTGCATAACCAATTTCAGTAGGTAGAATAGAATAGAACTTCAAGGACCCGTGTGTGGGTTGTCTTGTTTCCTATTGCACACATTGGAAAAAAAATCACTTTGGAGGCTTTGCGGGATGGGACCATGTTCCTTTAACTGGCCTGAGCAGCAGTGTGAGTATTATGAATATACTACTGTGCAGGTGCTCCAGAGATTAGTGGAATCTAGTGGTGGTTAGGGCCTTTTGGTCACGTGAACACCAGAAGTCTTAAGGAGACAAAAGAGACATTGTATTGTTTTGTACTGTATTGCATGTGGTGTTCGGGGCACTGTAACATGAGGCAGGTTAAGTGTGAAGTTGAAGGTGAAGTGTGTAGAAGGTGAAGTGTGTAGAAGTAATATTTATTGCCATCAATGTGCAGAGGCACAAAAGATAAACATTTTGCACAGTCAAGAAGCAGGTCTGTTTTCAGGATGGGTATAAGTATGTATGTGTGTGTGTGTGTGTGTCAGAAATGCAAGGATTGCTGACAGTTAGTCTCTTGCTTTCTTATCAGAGGACTATCCTCAGACGGATGTGTGTTGCACCAAAAAAGTTGCTGAGATAGATGTGGGTTGTGTGTGTGTGTGTGTGGGGGGGGGGGGGGGGGGAGTTTCTGGGACTAAGTGGCCAAGGTTGCCTGTATGGCAGAGATATAAAAAGCTTTGGAAGTGTGTGTGTGTTTGTGTGGATTTTCATCTGTGTGTGTTTGTGTATTGGCTGGGTGGGTACATAAGGGTGGTGAGCTGTCTGAAAGGCTCACTGCCTTGAAGACAGAGTGAATCAGACTCAGATCCCTCATCAGAAGCTGAATCTCTCCCTCACCATCAAAGCACCCATCTCGTTTTCTAGGGACAGAAAGAGGGACGCATTCTGGGATGATGTGAGCTCCCAGTTCTTCTCACTCCCCCCAAAAAATCTACCAAAAATGCCTGAGAAATTCAGAAAATACCCCCTAAAAATAATTTATGTGTATTTTGCATCCATGCAGTTAGAAGTGGACCATACTTTTTCAAATCCTGTGCTTTCTTATGCCCTACCTCAATCTTCCCACTCGCCTTCTCTTTAACCCACTCTTTCGCCAGCGGTCTATCCATTTCAGATATATGTCTTTTTCTCTTTCTTTCTCTATCCCTCTCTCTGTCCTCCTCTTCTCTGTCTCCCACTGTGCAGTAGGGAGGAAGCCCATTAGAGAGAGCTCTGAGGAATTACTTTATGATCATGAATTATGGATGACTGGTGAGCTGGCTGCAAAAACAAGTGTCAATGCAGAATTTCTCTCCACTTGATCCGCCTCTTTCCCATCTTCCCCTCTGTCACCCCCCCCCCCCCCCTCCCCTCCTTTCCCTTTCTATCCCTATCACTCTCTATCTCTCTCTTGCACAAACCCACACACACAGCGCTGATTTTTCATGAGCCGGTTCTATTGAGGGGGTCGGAGGATTTAGGCCCACCAGACATTCATCATCCAGTCACCCTTCACCCACATGTCCCCACCCCACCTATCCCACTTCAAAACACACCAATCCGAGTTGTTGCCATCCCAAACCATGGTTTAGGTCATAGAGCCACTAAGGCTGATTTTGTGAGTGTGTGTGTGTGTGTGGGTGAGCAGGTGCGGGTGTGAGCTTAGGTGCAGAGACGGGTGGACCTTTTTTATGCTACAACAGCTGTGCCCACATGGGGTAAATTACAGGCCTGTAGCTCAATGGCATCTCCGAGCGGCAATCAACCCATCCGTCTCCTCTGCCGCATTCTGACACAGAGAGGGAGAGAGTCAGGGGAGAGCACCACATGCTCATTAGCATCTGGCTAAAAGAAGCCATCTCTCTGATCCCTGTTACATTGATCGGCCAATTACCACGCTTTATTGAGAACAGCGAAAACAAGGCTTGTACTTTTCCCCCAGCAGGCACCTGGTAGATGGAATGTTGCCCAAAACATCTCCTTGTGTTCTGTTCCCATAGAGATCAGTCATGTAGACCTATGGAAGGGGTTGAGAGCTCTGCTGTCAGTATTCAGCATCAGGTTCACTCGTTGTAGCCTTGGAGTGCAGTTACTTTATTTAAAAAAAATGTAAACCTTGAAAGAAACCAACAGTTCTCAGAGGTAAAATCTATATTGCCCTGTTTCCACCGTAGGACATAGGCACACTGCCCAGGTAACAGAAAAATGCCCCTCTTCAGCCCTTTCGGCTCCTAGCTAGTCTCCACTGTTAACAGGACCTACTGGACCAGACAACTAATGTGGCTCTCAGCCGCAGCAACGCTTGCACCTTATAGCTGTTTTCACTAGGCTGTGTTCACTAGGATGTACTGGTAGTGTAGCCCAAACATGTTGTGGCTTACCAGTTGGTTTCTAGTGTAATTACCTGGTGAATAAATACTAGGACACCATTAATGCCAAACAATTAAAGGAAGGCTTGCTGTCTGCTACCTTGAACCGAACCCGCCTTATGGTATATCGATTGGGCTGGATAGATGGCAAAAGCAGGCCTAGTAAATTTTAGAACCTCATCATTTGCCAGTTTTTTTACCATTTACTTCTCCTGCCTGCAACCTAATGAGTCCAAACTATTTGATAATAATGAGAAATCTCTCAGCGCTCTCAGCCCCGTATCCCATCTACCACCTGTGGCACACTGCAAGCGTAATGAAAAGGCACATAAAAACCCTCAATCGATAGCTCCTCATTTTCTGCTCTCACAATCAACCAATGAGAGGCTGAGGACAGACACCAGTATTCTCTACGCCAGCGTCTGCTATTGATTGTGTAGGCTGAATGTAAGTGTTTATGGTTGCATGCATGTATGTGTGTGTGTGTGTGTGTGTTTGCTCAGTAAAGAGAGAGATATCTCCATAATGGCTCCATGCAGTTAACATCGCCTATACTGTAATCAATAGCAGTGTAATGCATGTGCATGATTACCAGCATTCCCTAACAAGTCATCAGCTCAAGCGTTACAGTAAACAAAGAAGCAATGAGACAGTTTGCAAACCCACCTCGCCAAGACCTTGCCAAAGCTATTGTGGCTTCATCTCCAGAATTGTGGCATGAATCCCAAGTGAGTCTGGTCTGAGTGGGAAACCAGTGTTGGATTTAAACACTCCATGGTTATACCGCCACCAATAGGCAGGTATTAGCACAACCTTATGTGCCAGAGCACAGCAATGCGGACACATGGTCATACTTATTATTTTACTGTAGAGTCATTGTCAGGGTTAGGCAGTGGAGCATATCATCAAGACAGAAACGTCAATCTCTGATAATGGAAAATACTCGCTCAGCTTTGGATGTCCCTCGATACAATAACTGTGAATTGAGTATTACTAAGTGGGCCATGAAAATAAAATATTATCAGGTTACTCTGTGGGAAATATAGACAACATACTGGCTGTCCCTCTTAGTTCAACAGACCAGACTTATTGTATTACTGTTGCTTCCATTCTAGTGTTTCCAGAGAGACAAACATAGAGAACTATGTGTGTGAATGAAAGAGAGGACGTTTGTGTGTGTATGTGTATTTGTGTTGCTATTGAGATAAGACTCTGATGGCCAGCAACTTTGGGTTCTCAACCCTAGTAGCTATTCAATCACATTCAATACTGGCTGTGCTGGCTGTGTGGAGATGGGAGTCCACAGCAGTGGTGATTGATGTTCTATGCAGTCGTCAGGTCTGCACAGGCTGCTGAAGTTTTTACATCCTTTGGGCCATGGCAGAGGAGATAAAACATGGCGCTTCCCCAGTCAAAGCACAACAGTATGGGAGCCACTGCTGCCCTGTTTGCCTGTCAGCAAGGGGTGATTTTTTTCTTGATACCGGATCCGCTATGCTTCCATGGAAACATCACCCTATCGCGTAGGGACCCCTCGCGTGGTTGAAACACACCTGCGGGAGGTGACCTGGTTTTGCCTTGGAGCTCAACAGAGAGTGAAATGTTATTCTTTTCCCTTGCTCTCGATGTGTGTGAGTGTACGTGCGTGTGTTGGCAGGTTTTGAGCACAGTGTGGTTTTTGGCTTTTGAACACGGTTTGGGAGCTGATGCAGTGAAGATATCAGAGAGTTATTAAGGGGTTCCTGGAAAGAAAAGCTGGGTTCTTTAATTAGATTAATTTTATCGATATAATCATTCAAGCCTCATTTGGAGAGCAGCAGAGGATGGCAAGTGCTTAGAGCAGCAGTTTTAGACAAAATAAAGCTTGTCTCTTTCAGGAACCATAAGGTAGCATTGCATTGAAAGTATACAAGACAAGCTTTTTGACTGGAAGTCTTTCCTACAATGGAAAAGAAAGATTTTTCTGAAGTCTGTGAAGCTGTCTGACAGGGATCTTTGCCATACCACATCCTGTGAGCTCTTCAATTGGAGATTATGAAAGTATGCACATTCAGCATGCAGATGGGAGGAGCGGTTGGTTCACCGGCTTGGGACTAGGCACGGGATGAGAAAGTGATTTACTCCTGACGGGTTGCAGAGTGCCAAAAACTGCGTCCAGCATGTCCAAGATTGTGTGGACTTCCCCGAATCGCAAGCGAGATATGGGCTGCCAGCCGAGGAAGAAAAGGAGGGGGTAGGGGTGCGACTGACTGAGCTAAACGAGTTTGATGCTGATTTCTTTGACAACAGCTCTCCTGGGCCTGCGGTAGGGGCTGAGCACAAGCAAGACAGCTGGCCCAAGTGAGTGCCTAGCCTCCCGTCATCCTGACTTTGGGACGCAGCGTGCAAGAGAACGGGAAAAGACATGACAGTAGAGAGAGAACGAGACAGAGACAAAGAAGGAGAAAGAGAAAGAGAGAGTGAGATAAAAGATAAAAAGAGGGAAAACGGTGAACCAGAGAGGGGTGTGGAGGGGAAGAGAGGTGGAGGAGAGGCCAAAGACTGAGTCAGTAAAAGAGACATCAGTGGCTACATTACCATCTCCATGCCAACTCTGAGACGATGGAGAGTGATGGGCCCATATCAGGAAGGCCACTTAATAGTGCGGAATTAAATTAGAGATGGGGGAGATTGACAGGCAGGACATGAGTTGCCCGGGCCAGCAGAAGGGGCTGGCTGCAGCCGGAGAAAGTAAAGGAGAGCAAGGAGGGGGAGTGGATGGGGGAGGGGGGGTTCACTCAGACCATCCGGCCTAAGGCTTTATCCATCATTTATACTGGGATCATGTGCCAAACCTCTCAAGTCCTGCATAAAAGCTGACTGGTGTGTTTGTGTGAGTGTCTAAGTGCTGGAGGGTGGGAGCAATGTATGTGTGTGTGAGAGAGAGAGAGTGTGTATTAGTGTGTGTGTGTGTGTGTGTGTGTGTGTGTGTGTGTGTCAGCTTAGATGTGTATGCCATTTGTGTGTGCATGCTGGTGTGGCACCATTTTCAATCAATCCTGCCCACTATGTAATTAAATACTGTTCACAATCAGATATACCCTCGAGTTTCAGGGCAGTGCAGTGGCAGGGTCACAATCAGATATGCCCTTAAGTCTCAGGTCAGTTCACTGCCTGGGCACTGCCCTATGATGACCCTGGCATGAGGATACATCTATGTCCAGTCCAGTCCAGGCGAACTCATTCATTCATTTACTCATTCATTATTTATTCAAAAAATAGCATTCAAATAGCATCTCAGAAAACGGAGCCTTTAGGGACACCAGCTACTATAAGAAAGCTTTGGACGTGTTAATAAACAAAGCTGCACAGTATTGATTGTTATCAGCAACAGTTGCTAAATCAATGACTATCACCATAGCCTCAGTGTTCGTACAGTAACATGCTCTGTGCCAGATTAGTAGAAACATAAAATAGCATTTGAAGAGAGAAAGTAGCTGAGCTGTTCATTAACAAAATATTTTTAACGCAACTCTTCATGACAAACTCTTATATTGGAGACTAGTTCTACTTCTTAATGCCTTCCTATCAACAGGAACTCACTGGCGCCTCTAGAGGTGAAGGTTGTTAAAAGCCTTGCAGATATTGCTTGGATTGCAGTTACAGAGCTTAGAGCCTAATGAGAAGCACTGAAAAATAAGAAGCAGCTCCTTTAAGTGATTGTTCTACTTTTCTGAATTTAGCTGAGTTAGTACCACAGCCTGACAGCTTATGTTAAAACACATAATACACATAGGTAGACACGAAGAATCGCCAATGTACATCAGTACTTCTTGTTCTGGCCAGTGGTTTACTTCAGCTCAAGTGTAAATCAAGAGTTAAATCTATTTTTAATCCCAAAGTGTGCATGTTTGTCACCCTCATTGTTAAAAACTGAAATAGTCTGAGGACTGCCAATCAAAGGTAAAAATATCTTTAAAAGACAACTTCAGATTTGGTCTGGATGGAAAATTGCTCTGACCAATTGTGTAGTGTTTCTGGATTGGGCGAATCTAATTTCAACAAATTCTCCCATCTTAAATAGCTCCCTCGGAGCCTCCTCAGGTTCCTAGACGTGCTATTAGAGGATAAACAAAGCCCCAGTGAGTTTTTGTGTTATCGAAACAGCAAATATAAAAACGTGATACACAGGGATAGACAAAAAGACAGGCAGCAGCAGCACATAAAGCACTAGACCTGAGTGGTGTGTGTGTGTGTGTGTGTGTGTGTGTGTGTGTGTGGTGGGGGTGGGGGTGGGGGCTATAGAGAGAGCTTGAGTTGTCCCATCAGAGCAAATTGAACGGAGAAGGCCAGGGGAAGGGAACAAGCTGGCAGGGAACTCGATGAGTGCCGAACCAATGACAGATGCATGCATCATTGATAGATTAATAAAGTGGGCTCCCAAAAGTCTGTCAGTTCTGCAGCTCCTCTCCTCCCCGCAGCTGGGATAATAGGCTATACCATTACTGACTGAGAGAGAGCATTTATTATACCCGGATCACAATGTTCAAGCGATGCATTAGAGGCAAAACAATCATCTCACAGTTGCTGTGAGGTAATAAGAATCACTAAATTGCATGTTGGCCCTCAGATCGGAATCATTTGTCTGACAGGGACAGTGTTCGAGCTGGTACTCGAGTGACATTTTTGCAATGTGGAGAGTCAGTGTGTGGGAAATGATGGACATTGTGTAGTACAGCATGATTTCTTAAACCCACTATGTGTAAGCTTTATTTTTTTCGTATGAGAATTTCTCCCATCTATCGGCGAAGTGGTATACTGCACAC
>JAGFZM010001065.1:426406-471810 GCA_017657215.1 Limnothrissa miodon | reverse complement strand
AGCCCTCCCCTTCCCACGGTCCTCATTTCCCATGGTCCTCATTTTGAAAATGGCGGCGCAAAATGGATATTCTCATTTGGTACCCAACCACATCTATATATAAATGGAAATTACCAAGTTTACGGGAACACTACAATTTATTCTTGGAGGTAATTACCATCGTTTTACATTATATTTTTAAAATAAAAAATATATTTTTAATAAAAGACGAAGATAAATAGAGGATAAATCCTACACATAGTGGCTTTAAATACTGTGGATATTTATTGCGTGTGTATATGAGTGTGTGTATATATATATATATATATATATATATATATATATATACACACATACATATACATTTTACAGAAATATTGTTATGAATTATAAAGAACTGTATCAAGCCAATATCAATTAAACTGATATTTTGTACTTGACAATATTAAAATTGCTGTTTGACTGGAAATTGGAAATGATTAGAAAAATTTCTCTGTTATTCTGTTCTGTTTTTGCACATTGCATATTTTTTGCATTTTCTTGGAGATATATCTTCAGCCCAGGGCCCATTTTCTCTGGTTTTGTCAAATTGGTTCAGTGGATGAAATTGGCAATCTTGGAGCACCCAAGCATTTTCTGTCAAAGTCTTACATTAGATCACAGCCTTTTTGTCGAGCAGGGGCAAAACATGTCACTATGTTGTAAAATCTGACAAGGCATGTGAGGCTATTTCCAAAGCTAACTGTGCTCCTCAGTGGAGCTGAACGTGTACTAATAAACAGAGGTGCAGCCAAAACGCAAGCCTGAAACAAGGGTGCTGGAGAGCAGCCAGGGTAAGAAGACTCGATCATGCATTTCATATTCTTCCTCCGTCTCACATTTGTATCCACAGTGGCACGGTGCTCGCCTCTCAGCTCTGCTCTGTTGTTTGTTATTGTTCCTGTCACCTCGCTTGAGAGCATTTACGTCAAGAGCGGCCTTGTCGCACGTCGCCTGATCCCGCACACACTCTCTGCTTGACAAAGGGGCAAGAGCGAGAGAGAGAAAAGAAGGGAGAAGCAGAGAGGAAGAGACAGAGAGAGATGAGTGACGAAGTCTGTGTCCAAGAATCGATGTCCAACTGAGCATGTCACTAACAGAACAACTATATACTGCCCTCTCAATCCACCATTCCTCCTCAAAGAGAAAAAAAAACACCCAATTGCTTTTTTGTGTTTTGTTCAAATGGCCACTTTGCTAACACCTTTCCCAGACAGTACTCAGTACTCTGATTGTAAATACTTTCAGACTCAATCGCTTGGAAAAGGAAATGTCAAGCCACGCAAAGGATTAAATGTGCTGCACTGTGGTGACATTTCAATTTCGAATGTTTACCATTACCTCCCGGCTCCAGACTGCACTTGTGCTTAATTGGAACACAGTCTTCATCTAGCCTCTCACCTCCGCCCTGTGATGTATAGAGCCTCACAGCCTTGGGTGGTTGTGAAATGGAAGCAGAAGTGCAGAAAACAGGCATATGGCATGGTATAGCCAGCCTGCAGTCACTGCTGCTTCGGCACGGGGCTTGTTTAATAGTTTTTCCACCCCACCCACCCCAAGAAAACCATCTGAAAGTATGGATGACTTCATCTGGATTGAAATCGGAGATTAATTGCTTCCTGTTCTTTCACAACCGTGCACCAGCTCAGCTAAAAGAAAGAAATAAACAATCTTGCCCGGGTGAAGGCAGTTTAGAAATACATTTCATGCTCCCCCTGTTTCACGCATCTAAGATTCCTTCAATGGATTTTTTTTTCTCTTCCTGGTTTGTCACTGGGGCACCAGGAAAGAAGGAGAAATGCTCGCCTTGAAGCATAACGCCAATGTAACACTCTGGTCCTACTGCACAGTAGCTTTTGCACCTTTTCTGGGTGAAAATTGCATATTTCATGAAGCATCTGAGTTTTGCTGCCTGAAGGAGCTATCTATATATATCGACTCATACAACCTGTCAGCCAGTGGGGATGACAGCAAACCACCCCTCCCGCCCCCGCATCAGACGCTCCTGGTGTGCGGAAGCCACTCTGTCAGCTTCATTCGCATTCTCCAGCAGTGCTTGAAAAGAGCCTGAACAAGGCCTGGCTGCTGCTGAGTGTCCAATAGGAGATTGAGAACTCAGAAACAAGGCCACAGGCCTCGGTGGAGTGTTATTTTTGACATAATGCGTAGCAGACAGAGTGCATGCAGTGGCAGGATAGATAGAGTCAAATATCCAAAGTCCCTGGAGCTTGTGACTTTAGTGTGTTTATGTCTGAGCTTGGAGAGATACATAGAAACTGACCTGAAGTTTTTATCTTATTGAAAACGTCTGTCTCCACTGTACTCCTGTGTGCTGGTTTGCCAACAGAACCAAAGGCAAAAAAAGTACAAGTTGCACCGCAAAGAGCAGCCAGCTACAGATTTTATGAACTCAAAGCAATGCCAAAAAATTCCTGTTCAGTCGTCCAACTCATTTGGCGCCACTCTTACCCAGACTGTTTTGTGAGGTGACATTTCTCTACGTCTGTTGACCTTATTGGCAAATAATACACTCCAGAGTTTGAAACAAAAAAGCACCTTTTCATTCCAAAGCAGTGATGAAATTACAGAGAAATGTTTACAAGCGTGTCTGGCCTTTGAATAAAAAGAGGAAGCCACCAGTCCTGAGGCTTTGATATATTTGCCACATAAATTTGAAATCAGCCATGCAATGTTTACAGGGTAAAGGGAATGACTGACCCACTTTTAAGAAATAAATTACTCCTCTCCTTCTCCCTTTCCCTTCTCATCCCATACTTTCCCCTTGCCCAGGCCCGGTTTTCCTACCTGCACATGAAGTACCTGTTCTTCTCCTGGCTGGCAGTGTTCGTAGGCAGCTGGGTGGTTTACGTGGAGTACTCCTCCTACACAGAGCTGTGCCGTGGCAGGGAGTGCAAGAACGCAATCGTGAGTAGGCTATGCCGTGATGCCGATCACAACCAAGGTTAAGTCAGAGGACAGTGCAGCCATGCAATGAATCACAAACACAATAAGCACAATGGAAATATCAGTGAAATTGTCCCTTTGTCAATATGCACAAATGACATATCAGCAAGGCATCTCGAGGAGTTTAAGGGTGGAGTCTAATTCCATATATTCTAAGTCAGTATAGCAATAATTATTATGGCAGGCCTTTTAAATATAGAAAAAGATGGAATATTTTAATCTCCCCTGTGGTTTACTGTGTCATCAGCTAAGGCCTTTTGTCCGGTGTGTATTTTTTTGTTCCTGGCCCAGTGTGACAAATACAGGAAAGGAGTGATTGATGGCTCAGCATGCAGCAGCCTGTGCGAGAAGGACACTCTTTACCTTGGGAAGTGCCTGTCTGCCAAGCCCAACAACCAGGTCACAATCACCGCACTTTCATCACTTGTCACTGTCAACACTTGTTCCCATTAGCACGGCCCTGCTCAGGCCCTACTTAGTGTGAGACTAAATGACTTCCGCTGGGTGACTCTCCTGTTCCCCTGCTTTGACAGTCTGTGTGTGGATGTGTGTGTGTGTGTGTGTGTGTGTCCCTGGCCAGGTGTATTCTGGGAGCTGGGGAGACCTGGAGGGAATCATTAAGTGCCAGATGGAGGAGGTGCCTCACTACGACCTGGTGGCCGAGATGGAGCCTCGCAAGGAGACGGCGTCTTTCGACAAGCCCACCAAGGGCACCTCTGTGGAGAAGTTTAAGGAGATGGTCCTCGAGCATCTGAAGGTCAGCAGCTGCTTGGGAGGTGAACCTCTCCTGGGGATGCTTCCGGAAACCTCTGTACCTTAATCACATGGCCCAGAAAACAAACCACAAACCACAACACACTGATCTATCAGACACACAGCATTAAATGGGTTAAAGCAAAAAGTGGTTTCAAAAGTACTGCTTCCCATCCTGCTAAAAACACACATGAATACACAAGTGCAAAGGTCCTAAATACCTAATTACAGATTTATAAGTTATTAAGAAAAGAAATGGGACAAGTATAGGAACAGAAGGAACGTGAAGGCTTATTAGGAGCAAGATCCTTTCTTAGTTGAGATAATTGGCCTGCATAGTCATGACTGCTTAAATAAATCAGCTAGGTCCTTCTAAGACTATCAAGGTTATGTAACAACACTGTCTTGTCTGAGACTGTTCATGTTTTGATTGAAACCATTGAATAGTGAATTTTAAGAATAATAAGAATTATTCATTATAATCATGGGACTAGGGTCTGATTCTAATCTGTATCAGCCTTTGATTTCCTGCTCATTTCTATTGCCTTGTGGCATGTAAAGTTCAAATAACCTGATGTAGCTTTTCTTTCTTTGGTTCTGCTCAGAAAAAAGTGGGCGATCAGGCTAACCTCCAGGACCTGGCGACCTCGGTGCTGGGGGTGGCGGACGCCAACAAAGACGGTCAGATCTCTCTATCGGAGGCACGCTCGGCATGGGCCCTGATCCAGCTCAACGAGTTCCTCCTGGCCGTGGTCCTGCAGGACCGCGAGCACACGGCCAAGCTGCTGGGCTTCTGCGGGGATCTGTACGTGGTGGAGAAGGTGCCCTACGCGCCCCTCTACGGCCTCAGCCTGCCCTGGCTTCTGGAGCTGTGGATCCCGGCGGGCCTGCGGCGGAGCATGGACCAGTGGGTAACACCGTCTTGGCCGCGTAAGGCCAAGATCTCCATCGGCCTGCTGGAGCTAGTGGAGGACGTCTTCCACGGCACGTACGGCAGCTTCCTTATGTGCGACGTGAGCGCGGCGGGCTTCGGCTACACCGAGCGGCACGACCTGAAGGTGGTGGACGCACGGCGCATCGTGCCGGAGGCCGCCTTCCAGGAGGTCATGCGCGAGCGCCGCTGCGAGACGGACGCAGACTGCGTGTACGGCGCCGACTGCCTGACGTCCTGCGACCTGACCAAACGGCGCTGCACCACGGAGGTGACGCGGCCCAACCTGGCCAAAGCGTGCGGCGCACTGAAGGACTACCTCCTGTGGGGGGCGCCATCGGACGTACGCGAGGAGTTAGAGAAGCAGCTGTACGCCTGCATCGCTCTCAAGGGCTCCACAGAGCAGATGGAGATGGAACACTCGCTCATCCTCAACAACCTCAAGACTCTGCTGTGGAAGAGGATCTCCCACACCAAAGACTCCTAGTGAGACAGACCAGAGCCCACCACATGACCAGGTGGGGGCAGGCCAACAGGCAAAACAGGGCACCTGCACATGCTGATCCTGGCTGATATGGTGAATCAGACTGGCCATTTTAAAGGTGTGCAATCAAGGCTGGGGAAATGCAAATAACTACTCATTTTGATCAGGTCACCACAAAATCAATGATCCAGTTTGTTTATTTATAGATCTACCATTTACTCCTTTTTAACAGAGGACAATGTGCATCTTCTTACAGCATGCAAGTCCACTGCAGTTGTTTTTAAGATGGACCTTGGATCAAAAAAAAAGAAATTTGGGAGGGTGAGCTGAAGTGACTATTTACTGCCACAATTTACTGGCTAATATGAAAAAATAAACCAAGATCCTAATTGCAGATTTGGGTGGGCTAACACTACACCGACAACTTTAGTTTATAACTCTTTGACTGCCTCATCATTTAAGTCCCAAAATTGATGCTCCAAAGACCAACCAACTGCTAGTGGACACTCATGTCCTCCAGGGACCAGTAGGAGCTCTGTAGCAACTGCCGGACATCCCGTAGCTCTTTTAAACCTCATGGACATGATCGGACAATCAGACCATACTTGGAACAGTCATAGTCTTAAAGGAAGAGGATCAATCCGTTTAAACTTGTACAATTAGGAAATGTTTTTTAGTAAGCATACTGACCACCTATGAAACTGCCTTTAAAATTGGGACTCTGAAGTTGTCTCAACCTGAAGGAACCAGTTGTTGATTCTGCCCCATTCAGCTGATCTTAATTGGTACTGAATTAGGTCAACTGACTGTAGATCATGGTTTTAGAAGTCATAAATGTATATTATAAAACTGCATGATGGATTTGCACAATAAATTAATTATGTAAAATAAAAACTCTCCATTTGAACTGCAAGCTAGATGAAATGTTAATCTTGCAAAAAAAAAAAAAAACCTCATGGCACCATCTGGTGGCCACAAATATACACTACAAAAGCGCCACTGAGAAAGCTGTACATCTTGCTGTGTACACAGAACTGGGCATGCGTAAATATGCCATAAAGGTGGTAGAACGGCATGAATTAAGTACTTCAAAAACAAGATGCAAGAAACTCAAGAACTTAGTAGACCAACTAGGCAAGCCAAAGCAAGACAAATAGTCTACTCTTAATTCCTAGAAAGGACAGCACTATGAGAACTAGGCAAGAAATGGCAGCAAACCGTAGTGGCAAAACATTTCAAATTTAATTTTTTATAAAAGAAAACACCCACCCACACCCAGACATACACAGGCACTCTGAAGTCTTTTTCAATAGATTTATTAGAACAAAGTGATTTGCCGCACTCATTGGGAGCAGAGCCTGGAGGAGCCTCAATCGGCAGCCTGCTCCTGAGCCCGGAGGAAGCTGGCCTTCTTCTGGGCCACACGGTCTTTCCTCTGGGCCAGAGTGAGTTTGGCGCGGTTCCATCTGTCACAAGAGGAAACATTCACACCATTAGCCAACAGCCAGGGACAGGCCTACACATTTGAACACAAATCTCTACAACCAGCCACATGGAACACCATCCATTACAATGGGCAAGACATACATGAGCACCACATGTCGATTGCTACCTTTAAAGCCAAATTCACACACTGACCTTCAAAGATGCAGTCAGTCGATAGCATACAGAAAGACTAATAACACCTCATCAGTAGTCATGAAGTCATGTTAGAAGACTGAAGTCATGTTAGAAAGGCTGGGTACCAAAATTCCTTCTAGGAAAGCGCTTTGAGCTTCACAATAGCATTTAAGGTCATTTTACACTACTCCAAATGTGACCCAGCAGTTAGAAGAGAGTTACTGGCAATTTCTGTGCAAAGATGCTCCACACAATTAAAGCTAGAGTCTACGTTTCTGAAAGTCTCCCCCCCCCCCCCCAACGATTACTCCCCCCGGGCTTGCTAAGATAATCACTAACCACTCAGAGTTTACGGAGGAGGAGTGGGAGGGGACAAGGCGGGAGGAGGTGGGATGACGAGGAGCAGGGGAGACAAGGGGATTGGATGGTGAGTAAGAGCCAGTGGGAATCTTGTGTCCCGGATGGTTCACATTGGTCAATTTCTATGCTGTATTACGGCTGATAGAACAAAAAAAATCCATTCAGTTTTTTTTTTTTCCTTTCAAAATCGTAGACCCTAGCTTTAAATTAAGCACATCTGTGTTGATCAATCTTTGATTCCTTGGATTTGAGTCACCTGCTCAGTACGCTCATGACAAGACAATAATCTGCGTACATTTAGACACGTCTGATCACGGCCACCCACCCATCCCCACCCCATCTCTGATGCCAAACTCACCTCTTCTTCTTGACCTCCTTCTTGGGCTTCTTCTCGTGTACGGGGTTCTCACGAATGGCTGCGTGCGCCTTCTTGTACATTTCCTCAATCTGCAGAACATAAAGTCACATGAATGTTCAGGAGTGAATTGTACAGGTTTTTGGATTCTGTAATGTGCACACTTAGATTGCATGCAGCCATGCATGACCAATGCAACGCAGCAACATGTTGGGATAGGGTACACTTAACATCCAGCATCCCAATGCAAAGGCTGGCATTTTGTGAAGAGGAAGGCCTGTGAATACTAGAAAAGGTGAAACACTCACAGAGTCAGGGGTGACGCCATTCTTGATAAAGCGGGAGAACTGCTTCTTGTAGGTCTCTTCATCCTCTTCCATCAGGAGACTCATGTATTCCGAGATGTTGACGCCCATGATGTGCTTACGATGGACCTCAGCGTTGAACTCCTTGCTTTCGGAGTCGTAACCGGGGAAACGCTTAGTGCTGCAAAGGAAAAGGGACTTCAGTCTATTTACAGGAATTGCGCGTCAGATTAACAGACACACGGTTACTAATGTTGGGTTGACTAGGAATATTTTGCATGGGAACATCACAAAGACAAAGTGCATCCCTAAATCACTTCATGAACTCAATACCCAATAAAAAGGCCTAAGGGTTCACTTAACTTTTTAAAATTAGAAAACTACCCATTGAAAACAGAAGTGGCTAAACCATAATTTCCCATCAGCATCTAGAATCACCAATCTCCCAGCTAAAAAAAATAAAATGAATACATTTTGTTTCTCTTAATTTTTTCCACACTCCCAACATACACTCCAAAGAGGCGCTTTGTAAACACAGACCATGTTGCTGCTCTCAGCCCCGTCTTGAAACAGGCTTACATCAACTGTGCAAACGAAGGACCAACTACAATCGCTCAGTTTGGAAATGCATCATCATCGAGCAGCAAAAAGTGTGCACGTGCGCGCACACACTTAAACCATGCAATAGCCCGGTTAATGCTGTTCACCACACTCAATTGTTAGCGAGTAGGACTGAAACTAGCTAAACAGACATCACCAGCAACTTCCAACCGTGACCATGCCGAGTGGGCCCCTCACCTGTGGGGAATGGACAGTCCTCCGTCAACGGCACCCTTCAGAGCTCCAAAGACCTTGTTGCCAGTGGTGGTTCTGGCGAGGCCGGCGTCCAGGTAGCAGGTGAAGGCACCTGGCTGCCCGTCAATGCTCTCCACGTTGAATTCATCGCCTGTGATCTCAACCTGGCCTTCGTACACCTTATCCAGGCCAAACTTGTTCAGCACCTAAGGCAGCACACAAGCAGAGATTTAAGCACTTAAGCAGTCTGCATCCAACAATGTGTAAACAATGGTTTAAATCTGCGTATATTCCTTTGAAACCGCAGTCAACGCAGGACTTCCAAAATGGGAGAGGAGAAACATGGCTGTCCATTCACCTGGACTCTGGTGTTCTAACAGCAGGTGCCAGAAAAGATCCATAATCCTCCTCCACCACCCAACAAACATCAACTACAGTGCCACAAATAAACACTAGAGCAGTGTTTTTCAACCACTGTGCCACAAATAAACACTAGAGCAGTGTTTTTCAACCACTGTGCCGCAGAACCCTAGTGTGCCGTGGGATACTGTCTGGTGTGCCGTGGGAAATTATCCAATTTCACCTAATAGCATACCTGCCAACCTGTATGCATTTGCTACGATTTGTCAATTAATACGCGAAAAGACTGATTGACTTTGGGCTCAAGTCGTCCACTACGCAACTCGTACGCATTGGGCAGCCACATACTGGAAACGTGCTGGGTAGTGCTAGTTTTAAACTCCGAATATGGTTCAAGAAAATAATTGAAGATGTGTTTAAACGAAAGTAACGAACCTTATTTCAATCTTCATAACGTTGCTGGTTTTACAAGGAAGGACGTGCTAAACATTGTTTCAAAGGTAATTGTGCAATGCTCACGCAAGTGCATGCGGTAGCCTAGTAAGAAAAACGAGCAGGATGATCCGTCAGTTAAAATAGGGCCTACACATGATGTTCGCACCTCAGATGTTCCTCAGATGACAAATTAGCCGATCAAGATCAATGGCCATGCCTCCCTCCCTCTAAATGCGTTTTGCACAGTGTGCAATTATGATTTTGATGTTAGCCATCATGGAGCAACAGGAATGCTTTCATTTCCATACATAGGCCATTATTTTTTTCTAAATTAGACCATCATGTGCGCCAATAAGCTGCAGCAATTATTCATAAATGAGTTTCCAGCACACTGCCGCAAAATAGCCTTTTTCATTGATATAATATTAAGGCTATAGGCTATTTTAGGCCCAAGTGTGTGTATATATATATACACACACATTTTTTTTTTTAACTACAAAGGAGAGTGTTTGTCAAACTTCAGTGATTCTCTTCTCAGAAAGGACAAGTCAGCAGGCTACGAAGCAAAGCTATTGTCAAGTGTCTGTGCCGTCTCGGGTATAAAATACTACTTTGTGTTTCTTTGATTCCTATTCATGACACTTGAGTCACTTGGTGAGAATTACTTTATATATAGATTACAGAGTTTCTTTTTTTCCATTTTTCATCTGCTGGTGGTGTGCCTCCAGATTTTTTTTTTTCTCAATCAAAAAGTGTGCCTTGGCTCAAAAAAGGTTGAAAAACACTGCACTAGAGCACCCGAATTCAACTCCCCTACTAAGCACTAACAAAAAGAACTAAGCTAGGTGCCATTTCTACAAAATACAGTTGGCAAATTTTGTTCGATACACTGCTTCACTTAATGGCATTATCTAGAAGGCATCATTGCATTAGCAACAACTTGGGTCTATAAACTTACTACTGACTACTAACTAGGCTTTCCTAATCACATCTGAATATACACCTCAGCAGATTCTCAATAATCTTCCTGTCCACCATCAATGTCTTATATTTTTAGCCAGAAATGCTGCGAGACAGCATTTGCCATTCAGTCTGGAGTTGACCCGTTTCAAGCAACTGCAAACTGCGTAATCCATTCCATGATTGACCATGGAAAAACATCTTTGATTATCATTATGACAGGTCTCCCAACAGTAGTTCAAGTTGAGCAACTTAAGACTCCATAAACTGTTTGCAGTTTGGTTGATGAAATGAAAATTACTTTGTAATTAACAAAGTAAATGTTGGGCAGTAGTTTTGATCCTGTAATCAATGCAATGGGTTTACGTCTTGTCCAGGGAAACATCACACTTAACAGACTATAAAAGGAACACCACAAGGCAACTACAGCATCTTGTACTTAAACTTTCAGGGAACTTGCATGCACTAGCCTCCAAAGTTCATTCATATATCCCTCCAATTAAGACACTTATGTCTACATGCAATTGGTGTCATTAATGTGCAGGTTCGTCAACAAGTCTCACCCGACGAGCCAGAAGCAGACCGGTGCAATAGGCTGCGGCGTAGTTCGTCAGTCCGACTGCAACGCCGTATTTTGGCAGCTCATGGGAGTAGGCGGCACAAACAATCATGTCTCCCTCAATCCTGGCATAGGCGATCTGAAGGACCACACAGATAAAGACATTAGTAAATGCTTTCAATAACACTTTATTCATACAACATTCACACACTTGAGCTCATGGTCACAAAACGGCAAAGCAGCCAACTTGCAGACAAACCTGGCAGATGATGTCTCTGTTGGAGAATCGCACAATCATGCGGTACTTGGGGGTGTTGTACTTGTTCTTATCCTGGACGACCAGTCTCTTGCGGGCAAAGTAATCAGTCTTTCCCTCTGAAAGTAACAAATAAAATATTTAGTATGCAGGTTAACTACAAATGTACAAACAAGTAAAGAGAACACAGAAAACTTACCTCTCCTCCTCCTGAATTTGACCTGGTACCTCTTGAAGTAGGCCTTGTTCTTCACCACTTTCACAAATCCCTAGAAAACAATCAGGGCGACATAGGTTGACTCCAAACAATAACCACTGACGCTTCCGGCTCATGTTAAAAGAACACCAAGATTTAACTTCATTCGCAGTCACGTAGGCCTACGTCTATCGTAGGGACTATCGCAACCTGACAATCATGGCAGCAGAGTGCTAGCTAGCTTTAGCCTGAAGGCTAACTAGTTGGCAATATGTTGAGATCACAAGACAAACAAGTTACATGAATTCATGCCCTTAATGTTTACTTGCAGAAAACGGCGCCGAAACAGAGACAAAGGTGCGAACGAATTGAGGTACTCGCGCAGTATCCTACAACCCAAAGCCTATCGGAAATTCCAGCCATTAGGCCACGTTTGAAATGACTACCGCTATGCTAAACCGGTGAGAATCTACAATCATCCTAATATTTTCAAAAATGTAGAAAGCATATAAAGACATAAAACAATAGTGCATCGTCATACGTGTTATAATAAATGAATATCATGGCACTTTACTAACCATTTTGAGGACTTTTAGATCTCCTGTTTCAGGAGCCCGAAGTCACAGACAGGGTTTTGGACTCCGCTGGACTGAAAAAGAAAGACTGATTTGCGCATGCCCAGTAAATACCGTGGCCGGCTACGGCACTTTTGACAGCAGAGCAACAGTCGAACAGAACCATCATACACTAATAACTACCACCTGCTGGCGAGGAGGAAACAACTACAGACTTGACTGATAATGATGCGTGATGCAAAGTGCAAGCTAGGCTGACCTAATTAACACAATTGATTGACCATCAGGCCTCACAGAAAAAGATAAAAGGACCTATCCGTGTGAAAGTCTTTTTGATGCAGCAACTCTACGATGTTGAGGTATGCTCTTAAAAGTTTGTAATGCTTATTGTAACAGACGTTGTAACATGATAAATGTCTAGTCTGTTCCTGATGTTTTGCAACTTTGCTGTGATTGTATATTAAACCAGGTATCTGACATGTTTGTAAATGTAGGTTATAACTTTTGTGTTTTGTTTTTAGATTGGAAAGCCACAAGAAGACGACCTGCTTCATTCTAAATTGCTCTTGCGCAAAATTGTGTTTATTTCAAATCCCCAGTATTTTGAATAGGTCAAATGTAGTCCTGGTGTAAATTCTTACAGTTCGGTTTCATAAGTTGTAACTTTTAATGACTGGGAGCATTCCGTCTTTTCCCTAAAGCTTGTGGTTATTGCACTTTTAGCGACATTACAGCATTCATTTGTATTGACAATATTGCAACCACTTTTAAGTAGAAAAGGGGATGGGAGCCCGGGACGTGCGAAAATGACACCCCAAATTGTATCTTGTTATTAAACATTTACAAACCTTGTTTTTTTTCTTGCATCGGAATCAGTCAGTGAAGTTTCACATTTTCTCTCTCTCTCCCTCTCTCTTTGTCTCTCATATGATGTATTCGTCAATTGTCATATTTGTGAAACGACATGTTGGTAGGCCTATTACTTATTTTATTATAGCCTACTTGTAGGGTAAACGGTCTGTGCACTGCATTTGGGTTATTTTTCCAAAGAGTAGGCTATCTTCTAGATTTACCGGATGCCTGAAGTCACCATAATGTAGTTGGTTATACGAATTACGTGAGTGGTGTGTCATGATTTTAATTAGTGGCAATAAAGAAAAGTTCACAACCTCTGGGGTTTCACTTCGACAGGCAAAATCATGACCAGGCATTTTTATGACGTCAATAATGTGCGACAGCTGGGGCCTTTGGCGTATGTTTTTTTTTCCTTAGTTGAACAATAAAAGATGGCGTCGTGCGTACGCTTGTTGTTCCTACTGAGAAGGAAAGGGGCAAAAGAAAGGTTCATCTAGAGATAGGTGTACATTAATTCAATAAAGTCGTGTAACTTGTGTTGATTTGATCTGAATTACATGGGAATGCGAGAGACTTTGGGTAACTATGTTGAGATCCACCGGGTTTTTCCGTGGGATTGACTGCCCGTTTTACAGCGAGAGCTATAACGGAAAGATCGTCAAAAATGGGTGCAACCGACCATACTGTCACTTCAGACACAGCAACCAGAGAAGAACTTCCTATGGAGCGTTTGAATTCAGAAAATCCAAAGAACTCTCTTCAAGTACAAATGGTGATTTCCATTCTCCCTCTATAAACAAATATAATTTAATGCACTGTACGCGACAGCTGTAGTAGCCTACAGTGCTCTAAGCTGTTTTACACTGCGATTATCAGAGGCAGTTACTGATATCTATTTGATATTTATTTGACCTGAAAGAATGTTTTGAGGAAAATTCAAATATTGGTGACATTATCATCACCACGTTGTTATCGTGAGTTAAATATCATCGTGTAATCTGAATATCAACCTTTTAACCTCACAGATATTGCAATTTTTTTATTGCAGATAGTGTGTTCGATAAACTAGAAGTGTGTAATTATTTTCATAGCATTTATGACTAATGTAATGGATCGCTGTTGAACTAATTCTACTGTTCGAACTGTTTTCCAGAAGATTGTTACGACCCTTTCAGTCCGGAGGTAGTGCGGCCAGAAGACCATCGCAATGATGAACCTGAGGCCAAGCTGCGATCAGTTTCTCCAATGGACATGGGCGCCATGGAGCTTGAACTGGTCAATCGCGCCATTGAGGCTGTTCAGTCTGAGGTGGAGAGAGAGAAGAGGAAGCTCTCACATATGGGGGACCAGGAATATAAGCCCACAACAAGCTCTTCTACTGAAGGACCCAAACGTAAAAAGGCCACCCCTGCTGTCTCTCATCAGGGATATGACCCTGGTAGTTATCAAATGGCACAAGGGACTGATTACAGCCCCACCCCCCGTTCAAATAAATATGTCTTGGACTCAGAGAATGAGAACAACCATGGCAGTTCAATGGAGTATGTGCCCACGACTGTCAGTAAAACGTCAACAAAAAAGTCCTCACTTTTCAGTCAGACCTCCCACACCATTGGTCTTCCGTCCAGTTCTCATAATATCACTTCTGTCAAAAGCAAATACACACTGGACACACCCAAATCCCCTTTGTCCTCAGAAAGTGAGGACAACCATGGTAGCTCTCTGGAGTACATACCTACAGCTGTTAGCAAAACGTCTGTGAAAAAGTCTTTACATTTCAATCTGACCACACACACGTCCAATCTTCCCTCGAGCCCCCAAAGTTCTGCATCTGGCAAGAACAAGTACACACTTGACACATCCAAACCGCTCACTGATATGGAATATGATCCTCTATCTAACTACTCAGCCAAACTGGCGAGCAAAAACAAGGGCCAGAGGACACTAAACAATGACGCAGAGACTAAGAAGGCTTCTCCACCTACTAGTAAGAGGAAGCCATCTGTGGATGAGGAATATGTCCCCACAGTTAAAAAACAGCGACCCCAGCAGTCAGTGGTGGACAGTCAGAAGTATACTTTCTCTGAGTCAGATGGTGAATGCTCGGGGACAGAGTATCGTCCAATGCTGATCAGTCATCTGAAGCAACGTAAGAACGCCAGAGGCTCGACCGAAGACGGTGCTCGGAGAAGCTCAGAGGACAAGAGCGACGTTGTTCCCTCTTTAAGGGTTCTGAAGCAGCAGAGGAGCCAGAACTTAAAGCCAGAGGAAGGCTCCTCACAAGGGGACTCAGAGGACCCAGATGAGTGCCTGGAGCAGGAACAGTCCACAGATGAAGTTCTGGACAAGAAAGTAAAAAACAAAGAGAAAGACATTCATAAGAAGAGCAGTAAGAACAGAGATGCGAAAAGAGAAGAGAAAAGGCCTAGTGGGAAAAGCTGTGGTGAGAAGGAGAAAACAGGGAGCTCCAGCAGCGATAAAAAGAGGAAATTAAGCTCTGAGAGCTCGAAGAAGACTGAGAGGGCTGATGACAAAACCAGACAGAAAGACAAGGAAGCACACAAGAGTAGGAAGGAGGAGAAGAGTTTGGATGGTAAGAGCAAGAGGCCTGAGAAGGTCAAGGGTGAATCAGGCCACAAAGAAAAGGAGAGGAGTGTCGAGGTCAAAAAGCACAAGTCAGAAAGGACCCACGAAAGGGATTCGTCTAGATATAAGGATCAAAAGAACGGAAAGCATCAGTCAGCAGGGAAGGAGAAGGACAAGGACAAGACCAAATCCAACCAAGTGAGCACGTCGGTCAGTAAAGACAAGAGCAAGAAAAGCAGCTCGTCGTCAAGCAGTAAGAGCAAGGCAAGCAGAGAGAAACAGAGGTCCCTGAGCCATGTCGATCTGTTTGGAGATGAGAGTGGAGAGGAGGCTGCGCAGGGTGAGGAGGAGGATGAGGAAGAGGAGGAGGAGATCATTGTGAGGAAGTCAGCCGCTGCACATAGGAGGACAGGCTTGTTGAGCAGTAAAAAGGATGCAGTCGACCGAGGCCGCTCGTTCTCTGAAGAGGAGGTCGGCCAGGAGGGCGACCAGAGCGACGACGAAGGTGTTGATGATGGAGGTGTGGACTACTCAAGCCTACAGGATGTGGATTATGACTCGGACCCCCTGGAGGAATGTCTGCGGATTTTTAACGAGTCCAGAGATGTTAAAACTGAGGATAAAGGAAGGCAAGCCAAACAGGTACTGTCTATGTTGTTTTGTTGGCAACTTGAGTTTCAGCAAGTCTGAGGTACATTAATAGTAAAAGTATACCAGTTTAGACATATGAATGTTGTTTAAAAGTCTGTTGCTGTTTGTCTATCTCTGTTCTTATTTTAACTAAATATTTGATCACACCCACATACTGCTGCATTTTTCTATGTACTGTATATGGAAGAGAATTGTAATATTAGTTATTTCACAATGTTCCTACATTGTCAAAAAGAGGAAGGACTTTTTTTTTTTTTCCATTTGCATTGTGTATCTTCCCTTATCTGCCACCTCCACCAATTAGCCTGTGTAAATCAGACCTGGGCTTCTCAGTCAACAGTGTATGTGGAATCAAGTTATTAACTTCTCATTTCCTGGAAAGTACCCAGCCAAATAAACTGTACTATTATCTACCCAATACTATCTTTGGAAGTGCAATACATCTTTTATGTAAACAAGAACTCCGTTGAAAGTTGTTGAATGTAGCCTTCATTTTTAGTTGAACCTAGGTACAACATACACAGCATAATTGGTTGTCCCGCCAACAAAGCCCACTTCATACCGGATAAAGAGTTGATTGGGATTTTAGTGACTTGGAAATAAGTTGCTACAGGTGATCTACAAAACATGTAACAATGTGGCCTTGGCATAGATAAGGTGTAGATCCACTGGATGCATTTAGACACTACTGCCAACATGTTGCTATAGGTCCCATTTTGTTTTGTCCTCACAGCAAACCAAGGAGCCATCCGACCATGCTGTTGGGGAGAGCACTTTATCAGCATTCATTCCTGGACAGAAGAAGCGAGTCTCACATTTTGCAGTCAAAGGAAGTGTGAGTTTTCTTGCTTTCATATTTGTGTGTGTGTGTGTGTGTGTGTGTGTTTGTTTCTAAATTGCAGTTGTCTAGTTCTTGTGGTTGAAAATTGAACTTTTTTGGAAACCAACATTAGACATAACATGGGTCTCTCTCTTGGATTCTGCTGTGCAGGCTGAGTCGTCTCGGGCTTCGGTGGTTAGGCCTTACCGGAGACCCACGGCACAAGAGATCTGCTATCAGCGCATGCAGATGGCGCAGCAACAGGCTGAGCAACTAGCCGTAGCGGTTAAAGCCGCCGCATCCTCTTCCTCCTCGTTCTCTGGGGAGAAGAAAAGAGTAGCCCATCGGCCTAACCCTGCACTTTCTCTTAAAGGTTAGTATACATCTCCAGAGTGTAATGGTAAATACACCATAGGTTGTTATGTGTAAAAATACATGTCATACACTGCTGTTTGGCATAGGCAGCCATAAGTTCAGTATGTATGCATGGATTTATTTATTCAGTTTACACTATGTCTACATTCTGCGAGAAACAAATATTTGATGCTGGAAACATGGACTTTGCGCCTGTGCTGACATCCTGGTTAGTTATCGAGAGACTTTTCCCTCCTCCCGGATTTAGCTTCATCTGAAAGCAAGTTGTGTGCCCCGCGAGTGCTGTCCCCTACCAGGGCGACCCCGGAGCTGGCTGCAGTGAAGACTCACACCTTGGCAGGCATCCTCTCCAAAACCACATCCACCACCATGCAGAAGAGAGTGGCCCACATGCCCACCATGAAGGTGAGTGGCAGCCATCTTGCCGTCCTCTATGTTTGATAGAGGCTATTAACTCATCTAAGAGTCTTTGGTAAAGCAATTAGGGAGAACAACCAACAGACTACAGACCATTTAGTCTCATCTGGACCAGTAGAGGGCAGTCTCTTCTTAAGATGGGAATAGGAGTGGGGGTAATTCTTGAGCTGGTTTTGTTAAGTATACTGTATGTGCATACTTGTTATACTGTTTTTACTAGGACTTATTTAAAGGAGTACATTACTGCATTGTGCTATTGTAGTGATTATAGGGGGAAAAAAGTATTATATAGGTAAATCATATTCTCTAACTAAAGTGGTGTCATGATGTTTAGACAGGTGTGTGTGTGTGTGTGTTTACTTTATCTAAAGTTTAAAAATTCTGAAGGAAATCTTCTGCTAGTCATTCCAACCACACACAACACTGAGCTTGTAGCCTATTTACCAAAATAACATGGAAGATGTGCGATCAGACAGTTTGATCAAAGCTGTCAGATAAGTTAGGATTTGTATTGGAAAATACTTCTGAGACTAAGATCTATATGAAATAAATCTCTTG
The DNA here is from genome assembly GCA_017657215.1 of Limnothrissa miodon. Lineage (NCBI taxonomy): Eukaryota > Metazoa > Chordata > Actinopteri > Clupeiformes > Clupeidae > Limnothrissa > Limnothrissa miodon. Next base: position 453,622 of record JAGFZM010001065.1, on the reverse strand, counting down.
CTCATATTTATCTCTTATTCAGTGTGTTCAGGTGGTAGGCCTACCCTTACGAAGAAAAGCGGCATTGAGAATGGCAGTAGACCTTGCGTTATGCAGCAAGTGCAGTATTTTATGAATCTAATATTATTGATAAGACTGCAATCATTATTATAGCCTATATACATAATGTGTAGCATGGTGCATTGGAAGTTGGGTAGGCTACTTATCATAAAGGCATGGCGGGTGGAGTGAACTGCTGAGGAGACGGATAGGGTCACATTTAGGTTTTAATTTTCTAACTTTGTTTTAGTGTCCACCTACGCCATCAAGCTGTAAAATCAATATCACATGCAGCACTATTACTACTTTGTTATTTAGTTGGTTTCAGAATTGAAATGAGCCCTTCTCTGCCCTCCAATACCAACAGAGGACCAAAGGAGGCTTTCAGTCAACCCAATAGTAGCACATCACCTCATGACCCAAAAAATGATTTATTGACTGAGATTAGGCTGTTCCATAGATGAGTGGAAATTACTGCAATTGTGATGGATAGATGGATGCCACAGTGAACATTTCTTTCTCTTTCTCTGTCTCAGAGTTCATCAATGAAGCGGCCGGTCATCCCCACTGAGTTTGGAGCCAAAGTCCCCACCGGGGTCCGCCAGCGCTACCTCAACCTCTTTATCGATGAGTGCCTCAAGTTTTGCTCCTTGGAGCCTGCAGCCTTCCAAATGGTAAAACAACACCCTGGCCAACACACTCATAACCATTGCATGAATCACTTAGTCAAAAGGTGTGTGTGTGTGTGTGTATGTGTGTGTGTGTGTGTGTGTGTGTGTGTGTGTGTGTGTGCTGTGAATAAGCAGTCTCACCTACTTCCTCACAGGCACTGGATGAGGAGAAGGTGGTGTACGACCGCAGCAGCAGCAAGAACATCTACCTTAATGTGGCCGTCAACACGCTGAAGAAGCTACGCAGCAAGACCACCGCGCCGGCCTCAAACCCTAGTATGACAAAGTCTCTTTCGCTCTCATTCTCTCCCTGCCAACACCACCCCCATCCACCCTTTTCTGTTTCTCACCCACACACACACACACACACACACACACACACACACATCCCAAAACACTCTGTTCTCCAAACCTTGACTGTAAACATCAACACTTTCAATCCAATTATATAATTTAGCTAAGCTCACATTTTGAATTGTTAAGCTCATATTTTGTGTTATGTATTAGCTGTTGGCACCCACGACATGTGCATCATGTCATAGCTTTCCCAACAAGCCAAAGGTCACTTTTGTTTTCCCCCTTTCCACACTTCACCAAACCCATCACTCCTGTTCTCCAGAGAACCAGGCACAGAGCACCGGTCAGAAGGCTCAGTCCCACGAGAAGGTGCTGGGGGGGCGTCTTGCTGCCACGACCAGCTTCACTCTCAACAGGAAGGGCAAGCAGCAGGAGTTGGAGCTCCGAGGTGACTGGCAGCATCCTCTTGTTGGATAGCAGATTAAACATTTTTTTAACTTTAGACATTGTAGATGGTATCTTAAGGAAGTTCTAGTCTGGTAATGGCTAGATAGCAGTGAAGTTCTGGAATGATAAGCTAAGACACGCAAAGTCCTTGATTTATGAACAAGGGCAAAATGTCCTTTCAATGTGGAACTTGGGAGCACTTTATTGTTTTTTATATTCACTCACCAGTTTTTTTGTCAAAATAGCAAACAGATTCGCATGTGTGCATGAGAATTTAGGACATTAGTGTGATTTTCTTTTGTGAAGGAAGCGCAGTGGGTAAATAATCGCAGGCTTGCTGAGTGCGCTGTTAAAGAGATGTGCAACCCTGTGTGTTTGTTTGGGTGTGTTGTGGGGCAGGTGCTTGTCTGTATAAGAAGCTGAAGGAGTACACAATGACTGAGGAGCAGCTGCAGGAGCATGGCTACCCCAGACCCAACCCTGAGCGCTCAGGCCACGCCATCATCTACAACCTCCCGGAGAAGAAGAACCTGGACCGTGAGGGCCAATTCACAAATACATATACACATACACATACTCTGACTGGCCCTTTTTTTGCACATGTACAGTATATGCTTTCTCTCACAAACGCACATCTCACCTGAACACCTAACATAAATGACTTGAGCTTATAGTTTCTCTATCCCTCCCCGGCTCTCTTCCTTTTGACTTTTGCATGGTTATGTGGACTTGATAAAGACTTTATCACTTGCTTACCCAAGCTGTGTGTTTGCCTGTCTGTTTGCTCGCCACGGCTGCTGATGTGTTCCTTCTCTCAGCTTTCTCTAAGGTGTGCTGCCGCTGCGGGGCAGAGTACAAGATCAACGCCAACGGCAGCTGCGTGCGCAAGGAGGAGTGCAGCCACCACTGGGGCCGCCTGCGCCGCTACAGAGGTCAGGTCACATTGGGAGATGAGAAGTGGGGTGGGGTGGTTGGACATTGATATCTGTTCCATGCTGAGGGAATGATCTTACAAGTGCTACCAGAGCTTGGAATTCCTGAAGGCCCAGCTCTTCCGACAGTACCTATTGTTCTTACACTTCTAATTACCTGGAATGCACTTACCACTTACCCCCCCCCCCTTTCTACTGCACTTCTATTACACTCCTGCACTATCATCTTCTGCAATTTCCTGTTAACAAGCACTCTTAGTAAGGTTTTAATTGTGTTTTGGCTTAAATGCTAATCCTCTTTTCATAAGTAGTTTTGGATCTAATCTTTCAGTGCATAAATGGAAATACACAAAAAAATTCTGAGACAATTCTCCTTCAAGAACTCACAATTACAGTAGAATGTGGACCGTTTGACTATAACCATTAACATAACATTAAAGCCTCTATGTGTAGGATTTATCTTCTATTTATCTTCGTCTTTTATTAAAAATATATTTTTTATTTTAAAAATATAATGTAAAACGATGGTAATTACCTCCATGAATAAATTGTAGTGTTCCGGTAAACTTGGTAATTTCCATTTATATATAGATATGGCTGGGGACTAAAGAAGAATATCCATTTTGCGCCGCCATTTTCAAAAGTACGGGTTCTTGTAGGGGAGAGCAGTATCGTATATTCAGCTCCGCCTTTCGTGTTTCCGCTCAGAGACTGAGTAGCAGAAACTGAGATAAGAGCGAGCGAGCGAGCGTTCGGCCTCCGCAGCAAGAAATTAGGATTGTGAGAAGGGGAGGGCTAATACATTTTATTCAAATGAATGCAGTATACCACTTCGCCGATAGATGGGGAATTCTGATACGATCCTACACATAGAGGCTTTAAGACAGTTAGCCTTAGAAGTTAGCATGCTAACCGGATAGTTTTAACCTATCCCACCTAGTTTACAAAACACTTTTCTCCTATCATTGTATCACTCTTAAGAAGCCAGCGCACCTAGAGATTCATATGTATAACTGCATGCAAGATGGATCGGTGCTTTTAATTATTATAAACATACCATACATAAATAGCACAGCAAAGTAGGTCATGTATTTAATACTCTTGTGGGCCTGTACTTGCAGTTTCGGGTGGTTGGGAGACGCACTACACATGCTGTTCAGGTGCTGTGGGCTCACCTGGATGCCAGGTGGCAAAGGTAAGCTTTATGGGCCTGTGTCGTAAACACACTCATCTCTAGGGTTGCAAAGGGGTGGAAAATTTCCGGTAAATTTCTGGAAACTTTCCGGAAGCTTTCCATGGAAACTTTAGCTTGGGAATTTTAGAAATTTTAAAAAATGGAAATTTGTGGAAATTATGTGAATTTATGGGAATTAACTGGAAATTTTGGTTGATTTTAAGAAACATAGACCATATGACTCATATACCAACAACATATTTTGTCATAAGACATTTCTGCAAAAAATATACAATTAAAATATAGCATTTTTCTGTTAAATATGTAGATTGTAAACTGAACGAATGGAAAGGGCTATCAAAACATTTAAATTATGTATGAAATCAGGTGTGGTTATGTAAAACTGCTTAGCAGGACGCAGAAGAAACAGCACATTTTGTGCTATCTAGCACCATGATAAGCTAACTTCTTTAATACGAAGGTGCTAGCTAGCTTACCTTTAACATATCTGCCTTACCAGTGAGCTAGCAATCTATATTTTGATTGGGCTAGCTAAAATCTAACATTTTAGAACAAATATCATCTAAGTTTTATCATCATAACTTGCTTGACTGTTTGTAGTCCTCAAATGTGTAGCCTCACGTGTCTGTATCAGTGACTGTATGTGGCTCATAAAGGTTGCTTTAGCAGTCCATAATTCTAGAAATCATTGAGATGTGATGGGAGGATGCACAATGCGTATAGGAGGTGCGGCCTCAATAGCCCTGCATTAAGAAGTGTGTTATGCCCCTGTGATTGAAGAATAGCAAATTATAGGTTGCTCAACTTTATGCATATCACATCTCATAGTTTTAGCCAAGACTTCAAAAATATTATTTTCTACCAACTGTCTTTATGTCCCTGACCTTTAGTTGAGATAATTCCCATTTTTTTCCCAATTAATTCCCGTTAATTCCCATAAATTCCCATAACTTCCCATAAATTCCCGTAAATTTCCCATGGAAAGTTTCCAACTTTGAAAATTCCCGGAATTTTGCAACCCTACTCATCTCTTTGTTTTTGTTGAATACATGATCTTGCTCCTCAGTGCAAGATATGCACACAGTCTAGTCTAAAGGTGCAGGTGAGTAGGCTGGGGAAAAGGCAACATAATAGAATAATAGCATAATAGAATGCACAGGGATGTGTAAAGATGCTACACTCTGCTCTTGTCCTACTTTTTTTTGTAACTTTTGACCTGGGTTATACTGTAGTTGGGAGGTGTTGCACAGTTGGACAACAACAAGCGTTTTATTTGCATTCCGATGGAGGTCAGAACTTTGTGGAATATCTGTCAAGATCTGTCTGTCTCTCTCTTAAGTCCTTTGAGATTATCTTGTTGCAGGATGTCCTGCTTGGACTACCACAAGCCAGTCAGACATATGTAAATAAACACAGATTTCCTGCAGTCACACATGTAAATAAACACGGGTGTGCTGCGGGTATACATGTTTCTTTAGATTTAGTTGAATGCAAAACATTAACTCCTTAAGTCCTTGGTTAAACACTCTTAAAAAAAAAAAAAAAGTCACGGTAAGAAGCTTTCTTTTCACATTGCAGTTTACATTCTTCTGAATGCTAAATTAACTGGTAATAAGAAGAATAATATCCCCCTGACCCTAAGGTATGAAATAGCCTTTAGATCTTGTCAGTCAACAGGGATCCTCACACAGGTTCCTATTATTTAGTTGTACTTAAATGTGTGATACGAAATCATCAAAAGCCCTGTCTGAGACTGCAGGGGTAGGTCAGTTGATGATGTGCCTGATAATGTATGGCTATTGCCTGTGAAGATTCTCATTCATTCATTCATTGTTGGCCAGATGTTATTGTTAATGGATAAGATGGAAATTATGATAAATGTTTCTGTCTTGAAAAATTCAGGTTGTATATCCTCCACACACTAACAGATTAGATGCCAAATCTACTGGATCTCCCAAGCCAAACATATATGTTTCAGCAAAGACTTTTATTTTGAATTTTATGGTTTCTTTAGCAGTTAGCTCGTAGCTATAGTGTCATTACAGTTGTTTACCTGTATGAAAACGAATTACCAGGAACCCTCTTGTATGCTAATTTTACATACCCCATGACACTGCTTTTAGTTAGCTAAGTTTTGATTAATTCATGTTGCCTAAAACCAAAGATTCTAGAGTGCTACGCCATAGCTGATGAAAACAATCGTTAGTAATCGTCCCAGTAGGCTCTCGAGAAAACTTGAGACCAAATCTGTGGTCCCTACTGACATTTATCTAGCTATTTAGCCATGCAACACTGAAACTTAAAAATAGCAGAAAGGATAGAAATGAGAGTGGGGGCTGCGGTAACGGGTTACCATTGTATGGTGCCATCACTATAGCCTGAAAAGTACTGTAAGTAAAATATCTGAGAAAGACAGAGAGGTTACCTTCCTTATACAGTTAACTCAATGGCAGCCCCAGCCAGAGAAGATGTAAGTTGTTGTTGTTGCTGTGTTCTGTTTTTGTGTTTGTTTTTCTGTGGAGCATTAGACTTGCATTCGCCAATCATCTGACATTTGTGTCCTCATGTGTGTTTGATCACTACAGCAACACGTGCAGGATGGGCGTAAAGAGTCTTTAGACGGATACGTCAAGACCTTCAGCAAACCTACGACTGCTGACGGTGATGCTGGGGTGTTTGCCCTGGATTGTGAAATGGTGAGTAATCAGTCCTCATTAAATGTTGAGTGAAACCGTGAGCAGTCAGTCCTTGCGTGACACTAACTGGGCAGGCTTCCATGGAGGGAGCTTGAGAAGGCTCTTCGTGTGAAACGCCAACTCATGGCTGAGGCGGTTTGGCCCACCTTCATGTTCCTATCTCCTCTCATATCCGTCCCCAGTGCTACACCAAGCAAGGCCTGGAGCTGACCCGCGTGACAGTCATCAACTCGGAGCTGAAGGTCATCTATGACACGTTTGTCAAGCCCGAGAGCAAAGTGGTGGACTACAACACAAGGTCTGAGTGACTCCGCCAAGGAGTATGTGTGTGTTTGTGTGTGTGTGTGTGTGTGTGTGTGTGTGTGTGTGTATGTATGTGTATATGTATATAATGCAAATGTTGCATAATATCACTCACTCACTCACTCTGTGTGTCTGTTGATCTTAATATTCAACTCCAGGTTCTCGGGTGTGACGGAGGAGGATCTGGAGAGTTGCCCAATCACCATGAGAGACGTGCAGGCTGTGCTGCTAAGTATGTTCAGCGCTGACTCCATCCTCATAGGACACAGCTTGGAGAGCGACCTCACTGCCCTCAAGGTTTTATTTTATTTTTAAGTTGCATTATACAAAAATAAATTATACATGTACTTTTACATGTACTGTAAAAAGTGATCTCACTCCTGAATTACTCGTATACCATAAATACAGATGTTTTAATTTGTATTTATACATTGTCCCATCCAGAAAGCTGTCTGCTGGATGCAAGCTTGTTGTGACTCTTTGGCTTATTACTGTGTTGCAGCTGGTGCACAGTACTGTTGTGGACACAGCCATAGTATTCCCCCACCGCCTGGGCTTACCCTACAAACGCGCTCTGAGGAACCTGATGGCAGACTACCTCAAACGCATCATACAGGACAATGGTGAGGCCCTCTATCACACTTGGACTACAGAAAGAACAGTATATTAATCTCTGTGCCAGTAGACAACTAAAGGTACACTATGCAATATTTTTTAGTTCATTGGCCAGCTTTGTAGTCAATACTAGTGGTTTTGGCACAATGAGATCATCTACAAATCTCTTGTCAATCTCCATATGTCCACAGTTTTTCCACTAAATATTGGATTATGAAATTTGCAGATTATCAAATTGTTTTATAAGTTATTCTTATTTAATAAAATATTTTGGGGTATTTGAGTTTTAAAATCCTGTGTTGCTGACATCTGCATGTCCCTGCTTTGTAACTGCAGTTGAGGGGCATGACTCCAGTGAGGACGCCTGCGCCTGCATGGAGCTAATGATCTGGAAGATCAAGGAGGACGCCAAGGTCAAGAGATGACCTTCAACCACCGTCTACACCTTGTAAAATCATGAGGAAAGACAGAAGGGAAGAGAGAGTGAGAGAAGGGACAGAGGGATGCAGAAAGAGAGAGTAGAAACGGAAGGATGCCTCTTGGCTGTCTTAATGCACTGTTGGCCTGTGGTGTGAAAAACCTTGTTTGTATGGTTTTGCAAAGCTCCAGGCTGTTGTTGGGCTTGATGTGTTAGACCCTCTGGTGGAGTTTTCTGCTGGAAGGCCAAGTTGTCGGAGCCACGTTGCACTATGGAGGTCCTACTGTAAAAGCCCCGAATAGTTTAGAGCCCTGAGCGATCGTGTGAAAAAAATCATGTAAACCCACATCACCGCAGCTAGCGAGATAGCTGTTCAAACACGCTAGGATGCAGGACGTCTTGTTTTTGTTGTCTTTTTTTGTTTGTTTTTATTTTCTGCTTTTTGTTTTGTTTTGATGCCATTATGTTTATTTTTTTTTTTTTGTGCGCAATCACAGACAACTGCCCATTGTAGTCTGCTGTAAATGCACTTACTGGGTCATTTAACTTTTGTTTGTACTCCAGATAGTACTTTTTCTTTAAACTATTGTTTACATGGTGAAATGTGTCGTTGATGGTTCACATAGCTGATGAATGGCAAAAAGACTTGAAATATTCTAAGTAGTATTACTTTTATTATTATTGCTATTACTATTATTATGATTTTGATAATCTATTAGTCACATTTAGAAGCGACTGTTAATTGGAATACACAGTATTAAGTAGCTGAACAAGCAGCACCTTTCTTCTTGTGTATTTGGGGAAAAAAAGTTTCTGAGGCTCAAAAAGCCTTTTGAAATGCATGATAAAAGAGGCCAATGTGGTTTGTCCTAACCTCACGTAGGTAGATAATATACCTGCCTGCCACCGTAGCCATCACTGAAAGTTTAGAGCAATTATAACTGCAGGTATCATCAGTATATACAGTAATAATGGTCATAAAGTCACCAGAATGATTTTTGTGTGAAATACTGAGCTGGCACGCGACAATGTACATATACCACTGGGTTGTTTTGTATGTTTTTCTTTTCTATTAAACAATGTTAAATGACTCAATATACAGATGACTGTTGGTCCTTTGTGGTTGAAAAAAAGGTTAAAATGGTCTAAAGGAGGCGTGTCAAACTTCCTGTCAGTGTAGACTCTCCAACATTGAGATGAAAATGTAGGAGAAAAAGCTGTAGTGTATAATATATTGTTTTTTGGTCCCATATCTATGAAGCGCAACTTACAGTTTGTTGCAAAGAGAAAGTAAGGAACTCTGGATAGTATAGCATTTAGGGTCAACATTATTTCTGTCTTCTGCTAATTGGTCACAAGTTGGTCAAGTTCACCTCCATGGTCGTGAACCATTTATCTGACAGGTGCTCTGCGGAAGATTTCCCTTTATTTCTCGAAACAGATGTTTTATTGGAAAAAAACGGGAAAAACAACAAAAAAGGGGGGAACTTCAGGAGTGTCTGTGGCCCTTTGTTGCCCCTGTGTGTGCTCCATTGAGCCCCCTGTGTGTCACTTGTCAGCACGAGCACCCTGTGTCCCGGGGATCAATACCGCACACAATGTTCATGTGGTGGGGAGGAGGCGTCTGACCATTCCTCTGGGCCCACGTTTTATTGAGTGTTTTTACGGAGATTTTGGACATGTGGGGGCAGAGGAGTAGGCTGGTCGGCAGAAGGACTTCACCTCATTATCAACTTCGATCAGCGCCGTGCCTCCGATCACCTCTGACTGCTGGGGGCCAGGGCCTACCCTCCTGGGCGCGCTGACCCCATGCTGGGCACAGGCTGCTCTGTCCCCTGTGTTTCGAGCTCGACAAGACTGGGCTTACTTACCATTATCATAAACAGACATCAATATCAACACGTATTTCTTTATTTTTGTGCGTTTGACATTCTGTAGCCAGGTTGTGTAGGTTATAAACAGATTATAAGTGAACAGGTCATACGTTAATTAATTTACCGTTAACAGCAGTTTACACTTGTATAAGCTTAAGACCAACAGTAGAATGGTGGCTTCTGGATCTGAAAGTCCCCACTCTCTCAGGAGAAGACATTCGTAAATATTTAAATGTGCTCTCATACCAAATGCACTACACAAGCAATAGCCTCCTTTTTTACCTTTGAACAGAGACATAAATCCCCTTTCCCCATGATCTTGACCCTCATCCGCTACCAAATGTAGAGCAGTGTCACCACCATGTGCACATGTAAACTCACATGCCCTGATTGCCTCTCAGTAGTCCTCTGCCTCCAATTTCACACTTCTGTTGCCTCATTACTGAACCGATCCTTGATTTCTCACCTCTCTAATCTCTGGCATGAGCTACGGCATATTGGTGTTAGATTTGAGAGAAATGTTAGTTTCTGTATCTGTAAGTGTCTGTATTTTTACTTTCTGATTGGAATTTGTTTGTCAGAGTGAGATTGCACACAGGTAGACAGTACTGGCCTTGTGAGGCCCATTTTCCCTACCCAAGATTTGCCTTTAAGCATTACAAAGGATCCATGGAGAAAAGGTGTTCACAGGACCCTGTGTAAGGGGTGGAATGTGAACTTTATAAACTACAGTGTAAACTGTTCAAGTGAGCTTCATTATCTGGTCCTTCAGGGCTTCCATTTTAACATTATGTATTATGTTTTGGGAACAAAATATTTTTTTTTATTGTTGAAATGGTCAATATGACAAAGACTTGCAATGCCTGCCTGGAGATGCTGTTTAATGTAATCAATGCTGAAGTGTGTGTGGAGTCATGGTGAACATTAGTGGAGCTTTGAGTGGCTCTCAGTAGGATAACCAGCCTTTGCTGGGGTGCATGGAGGACCACTGACCGGCAGTCTGTCTCCCTCTATCTTTGGGTCAAAGGGCAACTGGCTATATCGACCACAACACACACACACACACGGTAGGCTTTAGTCCCACAACGAGCCTTTAATGCGCCCCCCTACCCATATCCCAAACGTTGCAGCGCTGCAAAGCTTCCAATTGTGTTGTCTGGCGATCGATCCAGTCAGTGTCCAAGGGGCCTCGGCTCTAAGCTGCTCTCCTGCAGATAACTGACAACTACAAAGCTCCCCTCTTGACAGCCGCTTGTCAATACAAAGTTCCTCTATTGATAAGTAATTAAAGAAAAAAGGGGGTAAAAAGCTGGTGGCTAACTCAAACATCTGTTTAACAGGAGACATAGACAAAAAAAGCGCTCTAGAACTCCTTGCAGGACAAAACAAGCCCCCCTCTGACCTCCTCTGGCTCCCCTGTAGTTTTTTTTTTGCTCCTTTTAACCAATCTAAAGAATATTAAAAACCACTCGGTTAAAGGCAGCATTGGAGCAGCCTTGGAAGAGTAAGCTCTGTTTTCCTTTCCTTTCTTCTGCCCTTCTTTTTTTCTCTCCCTCTTGAAAGAAACGGGCTCTGTTTGTTGGTTCTTTTGATGGGCTGGCCTTTTCCATTGGGGTCTTTAAGTCTGTTGCAATCACTACTTTCACTCTTGAATTCTATCTCTCACGTTATTTATTTTATTTCCAAATTAATCTTAAATTTGGGTATTTGATTAGCTGATACGTAATTCATCCTGTACAAAATTTAAACATTATTACTGTTGTTAACGCAGTATAAAAATTAAACAATAAACCACAATAATAATACAAGAAGATAATAATTAATGACAGTGATAAATGCAATGCAAATTACCATAAGCAGCAGTTTAGATAAAAATGTGTTTTATGCAGATATTTTCCATGGGATAGGCCTAAATAAAAAAGTATCTCTCTCTCTCTCCACACACACACACACAAAGACCTCTGAAACAGGTCCTGAGTGATCATTAGTTGCATTTGCAATAAAATTACGGAAATAATAATAACTTATTGTTAGACTGAAAAACTGTGTATTCTGAAGTGATTTTAAACGAATCAAAACTCTCTTCTGTAACAATCACAGAAGGGCATTGGAAGAATTAAATCCACTAACGCTAACAAGTCCTTTTACTACACAAAATATATTTTTTTACACAAGTGCAAATACTCTATGTTCACCTAGATGGTAACCAGCATAAAGTTGCTCTCGAAGTTGGTGTGTGCATTTAGCAAAAACAAAACACCATTTTGGGGGAAGTATGGAAACGAGGGAAGGCTCAGCAAAGACATCTCTCATTTAGGCTAAAGAAATGGTGAGTGCTGAGAAGTGTGGGGGGCTAAAGAGATGGTGAGTGCTGAGAAGTGTGTGTGTGTGTGTGTTTGTGTGTGTGTGTGAGAGAGAGAGAGAGAGAAAGAGAGAGAGAGAGTGAGAGAGAGAGAGTGAGAGTGAGAGAGAGAGAGAGTGTGTTTGGGGAGGTGGGTCATAGCTGGGGGTGTGTAGTAGGGCCGGTGAGCGGGGTTGGTGGTGGTGATGGTGCTTTCGGGGAGGGGGCGGTCACACACAACCACCGTCTTTGTGTGACTTTAATCCCCCCAGCCAACACAGCTTTGGCCAGGTTTCATCATGAAAGTGCCATGAAATAACTACTTTTTTTCTTAGCAGCAAATCTCCCCTAATCCCACAGGCTGAGGAGACAAAGACTTCTGGGTTCTGAGCACCAAGCCCTTAATGGGGTTCGGGGGCTGCTCCATGGAGGCTCTTCTAAATGACTTATTTTTATCAGACACTAATATAGCTTGACAGCCAAGAACATCTCAAAGGGAAGGGAGAAAAGGGCGAGCAGCAAAAGAAAACTGAAGAGATGAGGGCAGAAAAGAAAAAAAAAAATCACACATCTTGGAGAGGTGCTGCTTCCATGCAGCTGGCCCGCCTGGTACTTGTACTGATCAAATTAAAGTGTTGTTGATTTTACTACACAGGAAATAAGCATTCGAAAAAAAAATATGTACAAGTGGTCTTTCACTTTTACGACTGGTGGTAATAGAAGGTGTCTGTGGCACTTCTTTGTCTTTAAACTTAAAACCATATTGTATGTCTCAACCATATTGTGGCCATACGATGTAATAAACACCACAGACTCATATCACAGGACTAATGTAAATAAGGCTGACTGATATTACTCGTTTACATGCACAGAGAATTAAATTATTGTTTTAGTCCAACAAAAATTTAACTTCTAAAATTCATGTTAACACCTTAGCATGGCTGAAACTGAACCAAACTGGATTAAGATCTGAATAAGACACCTGGATAATGTGTTGAACACTGAACAAATATTGAAAACTGAGGTAAACTTTCAAACTTAAGATCTGGATCTAATATGGTTTAAGACTAGATCTGAGCCAAACCTATGAGTATTTAAGGCACACGGCACTATGTACTGTATGTGCAGTTGGATATGAAACACTCACTCATGCAATTGGGGAACAGTACATTACATTATATTTATGCATTAAGCAGACACCTTTATTCAAAGCGACTTAGATTTTTGTAAGCTATCAATTACTTGGGGGTCCAGTCTCCCCCCAGAGCAATTTAGGGTTAAGTGCCTTGCTCAAGGGCACAACAAGGCTACTGGCATGCTAGCCAGGTTTCTTACCCGCTACGCCACCACCACCCCATTATAGTGGGGTCACACGCCGCACAGCCTGGTGTTGGTAGGCTACAAGTCATCCTGGTGTAGTGCAGGGGAAGGGCCAAGATGGGGGGCATTCATGAGGATTGTGTGGGCTACACTCTTCACCAACCCTGTGCCAGCTGCCCCTGCATTTCCCCTTCACCCCATGCATGGTGTCCTTTGGCTGTGTGTGCCTCTGAAGGGGGATGGGGGTGGCACACAGCTCCAGCAGTCCCAGCCCCAGCACACAGGCCCACTGCTGATACTCGTGGGAAACATAATCTGGCCCTCTGCATACCTCCCCTCTATGCCCCACGCGGCCCAGTGTCAGGCTTACGGACTGAATTTACATCTCTAAACCCCGCAGACCCCCAAAGCCTGCACAGGTTTATCAGCGATGATCTTATTTGCAACTATTTAGCCTGATTCTGGGCCAAGCCGCACAGGTGTGCCAAGAGCCATGGGAAACCATGGTAGCCTTGAAGTTGTGACAAGAATTTCGATTCTCAGGAAAGTGCTGAAAAAGCCATTGTTTGTTAAATTTCTTGAAATACTGTAATGAACAAATGTTTTTCTTGGGGACTTAATCATTATTTATATATTTTAAATATTTTAAATCCTCTACCATGAAAAAAAAACAAATATGGACATATAGCATTAACACACATAAGTAGCCTACATACCTAGTTAAAACAATAAAAAAGTAAACTATTAAATTGCAGTTAATACTGGCTGGAGGTATGATGGACGACTTTTCCAGTTCAGCCAAATATGTCATTGTGGATAAAGGCAAACGAAATGAACAATGACACCGGCAAAAGGGTCTGTCAGATTCTCTGAGGCTTATGCCACAACCTGCCTTTAAACTGTCAAGTTTTTGGTTTATGGTGTTTGTTTATAAAGGTCTTTAAGACTCGGCTAGGTTACCCATGGTTGTATTTCACGCGTGGACATAGAAGACCAAAATGTGGAACCTTTTAGCAAAACAAACTTTTCTTTAAATAGCTTTCATATTCGAGAACCCACAAATTAAGAGGATGGGAAAGGGGCGAGAACAACAGACAATCAAAGGCTATTATTTTAATCTGCGTGGTCTCGGAGATTAGCCGAGCGCATTGTTTTAATTGTTTTAAAGGAAAGGAATGAAACGCTCGCTTATTGAGGGGGAGATCCTTTACGTAAATCTCCCAAGTTCAATAGTTTCAAAAACTTGAGCCCCCGGATCCCCCTCTTTCCCCTCATCCCACTTAATCCAGGCTAATACCCGTTTTTTCTATTGGCTAATGGATGAGGGAAGCCGGAGTTAATGCTTCTTAAATAGTCGTGAGTGAGACTGCACTAGATCTTCAAAACGCGAGGCGCGACGGAAGATGGACTACTAGAGGACTTTATATAGGGAATAACATTCATTCAAAACATTAATTTTTCGTGGAAACGGCAACGCACGCAGTTTCTTAATCTCAGGTAAAACTCAAATGTTTTACAACCTTTTATGAAGTGGTTGACAAAGCAATAGCAACGTGCGATTAGCAGATGTTTAAGTAGTCAGTAGACCATTGTTGTATGTTGATTTTTGAAGTAGATGGGGGAAGATCGCGACCTTTAATTTCAAATCGAGTTATGCCATAAATTCAAAGACCGGCACTCATCATTGCCTACTCTAAAATCGAAACGTTTACCGTAAATCTAAGGCTGTCTTTTCAATTTTCAGCTAAATTCCCTGAAATATGAATCCACTATACTTTGGAGCAGCAAGCAGCGGAGCGGTGGCCTTCCCCATGCACAACACGCTTTTTTATGACTTTAACCACCAGATGGCGGAACAGTACCAGACGCCCTCTAGAAGCGCTCCTTCATCGCTTCAGACGCTTTCTGTAGCAGAGCGCCTTGCAGGTACCCAGGATAAAACCAAGAATAATACAGTATATTAATAAAGTGGATAATAAAGTGGACAAGGCACCTGGCAGTATTAAATGTTTGCTTGTTTTTGTGAAAAGGTCTGGTAACGCTTTAGACAGACCATGAAGTACTAGGGTAAGACGTAAAATAGTATCAAGGGATGATAGAATCTTTCTTCTTATGTATCCTGGAATAACACAAACTATATGAAAGCTGTCTGCTTTATCTCACCATTCATTTGGTCCCCTGACTAATAAGGATAACCCAGTGAGGTGCTTAGCCCACAACACACTAGGAGGTTAAGTTTACAGTATGTTATGCATTTTTGATGAATCAATAAACTGACCATAAGCCTACATATAATAAACTTTTAATTCAGTTTTAAGTGTGACATTTATATGATTTCTGATGCATAGTCTCATTAGCAATAGTCTAGAGAGAACTGAAACCACTTTCCTGTTTCTGTTATTCTAGCATAGCCTTATGCAGTAAGTACTCTATCATTTATCCTGCCATACTTTTTTGTTACTCTATTCTTGCCAACTCCCTACCCAGTAGGCCTACTTGAAGGGGTGTAATCTAAAATGTTACTAAAGGTCTTTCTATTGTCTTTTTAGAACTGATTCTTGAGGCACGTTATGGAAACCAACAAAAGCAGCGTCGAAGCCGCACAGCCTTCAGTGTGTCTCAGTTGCAGGCACTTGAGAAAGCTTTCCAGCAAACTCAGTACCCAGATGTGAGCATGAGAGAGCGGTTGGCTGTATGCATCAATCTTCCTGAAGCACGCATTCAGGTATGTGCCAACTATATTTTTGTTATGCAAGATATGGAAACATTCATTATAAATCTACAGTCTATTTAACTAACAGTAACTATTTCAAATGCATAAGTTAAATATACTTTAGATTTGACAAGCTATTTTTATACTACTTTCTGTCTAAACTACTTTAAAATTATTTTGACTACAGGTTTGGTTCAAGAACAGGCGTGCCAAGTTTCGCAAAGGACAGAAATACATCCCTCCATCTAAAGACAGAGGATCAGAGGAGACCACAAAGGAAAAAGACATAACTAGGATTATCAATGTAGACTCTAAAATCTCAACTCATTCATCTCCTATTAGGAATATAAATAGTTCTGCAACCACCGTTTGTTCTAAAGACTTTTTGGTCACACAGTCACAACCAAGGCTTTCTCCACATGCATTTCCTTTTGTGGGAGAGCACCCAGTGCCCCACCACACTCTCGGGATGCTCATTGGTCTTCAATATCCCCCTACCCTATGGCCTTCTTTGATACAGCAGCATAACTATGTAGTGGATACTGGCCCCAGAAAAAGCTTCAGTCTTCCTTCAGATATAACTAGCCACAGTAAAACTGTAGCTCGACCTAATATGGACCTATCTACAAGCAGTGTCAAGATCCAAAGAACCCACCCAGAAGATGACAATTATTTGCTTTTTAAAAACCTGATGTGAAGTTGACTGAAATGTGAAGACTGGGACTGTTTTGCTGTTTCTAATGTTAACATATACATGTAAATGCTGATTCACACTAGACCTACCTCGGGTAGTTATGCGCTGAGGCGTTTGGGCACTTTTTGTGTAGCCTAGTTATATGTGCATTTGGCCTTCAAACGTGCGGACACTCAACTGTGCTTTAAGCTGCGCATGCAGATTCGACATCAAAAGTTATTTTTGCACTTGCAACCTAGTCAGGTTTAAGATTATATACATTTTTCCACTTTTTGTTATATGTAGACTTATGTAATTATTTTCAAGGTCATTACAACAATAAAGAATGTGGAAATAACAAGGCTAAACAATTTTCCAGAACGCCGCAATGGGTTATTCACCACATCTGGCTGATTGTTATTCCTCTATGAATTTCTCATCTAGGCTACTCTCTTCATGCATACAGTATATTCATGTCAGTCTATCCCGTCATCAAACCGATTAGCCTATCCGATTAGAGTCCATTATGCGTAAATAAATGACTCTCACATCCACATAGCCTATTAAGTTTTCTGTGACCGCAGATAGGATAGGGCAAATAGGTTTAAGTGGGAGAAGGCTTTACAAGTATTTTCATGAATAGGCTAAATGACCATCACATATAATGGATTTTATATCACCAAAAAATCTTTGTGAACAAGTTTCTTCATCATTCACCATCAGTCTATCCAGTCAGCAATGTCAAATTGGCCAATGTGTTTCTAAACCACATCATTTAGAACCATCATCATTTTAACCAATTAATTAAATTAACTTGAGAAAGGAACCTTCTGCCTCTCTGCAGATTGTGTTCTCTATTAATCGTCCAGTTATGATATTATTTTATCTTTCAGAGGTGGCCTCCTCTAGTTTAACCCAACGGATTTTGAATTGCTGTCCTTTAAAGTTTTCCTTAGAATTCATGTCTGCTGTAGCCTACATTTCCATGTGAGACTAGACTATTCGTTCACATGCCTACAACTTTTACATTTTCAACCCTAACCTATTCCTATTATTAAACACGGTTATTTATCTAAGCACGTCTAGAATGTCAGTCAACCTATCATGGCTATAGGCCACGAATCAGTGAGAAAAAAAACATTGTAGCCGAAAACAAGCCGAAATTCGTGGAAAATTATTACATCTTTTGCATGATCTATTCTGTAGATATATATGGGTCTTAGATGCGTTGTAGCCTAACAAAACATTTTTTATTGACAAATAGTTCAGAATCAGATCATTATTGGCATAGGCTAGGCTATAACACCTTAGAAAAGAACTGCGCTGAAACCAGTCCATTACCGTTGTTAACCATAGAGGCGTTTTAATTTTACACAATTAAAGGTTGATTAAGCCCATACTTTGCTACTGCAGAACGACAGATTCTAATTTAATGAGTGTTTCCCATATCTGAATGGTAGTATATTCTCAAAATGAGATACGTTAGTTTGACAGCGTAGAGACAACGATGGGAGTGTCGGGTGACGCTGGCCTTTAGCTTACCGACTGGAGAAGCTTAAAGAGACAACAGCAAAACCCTGCGAGGGAGAAGGATATGAAATCACGTTTATATTTATGAAGACGGGAATATGTCGAAGCTTGCATCTTAATGTAAACCTACAGGTACAATGTTTTTTTCCTTTAAAGTGGGTGTTAACTCGGGTATTTACATAGATATGTTAACTCAACCGCCCGAGCTACAAATTAACGTTGTAGATAGCTAACCAACCAGCTACAGGAATTATAATGTTAGAGCTAGCTACCGCTTGTATCATAAGCAACAACTGTTACGTTAGCTTGGTATCGATAGCCAGCTAGGCGGACAAGGTTTCGGTATTTGAGGATTAGTCCATTGATATGTTAACTTAGTAACTTGGTTTACTAAAAAAACGCAGTAAAGCAGAACACGAATCGAACACAAACGTTCTGCTATCATCTTTGGTGTTTTGACGCATAGTGTCCAACGTAATTGGGCCTACTCCGACGAAGAACAAGGCCATCCTATAATTAACGTGGAAATTAGCCAGCTAAGCTAGCGAGCCCTATGAATATTTTATTGTAGAAGTGGACTCTTTAACTTGCTCTTCTGGATGTCAGATAGCAATATTATGTTATCAATGGGAACTGTAACAATATCAGAAGGAGATGTAAGGGCTTCCCACGGATATCCGTTTACTCACTTTGTGAGCCTGTTGTAACGATATTACTTTTATTTAGTTAGCATTAGCGTAGCCATTCTCTCCCATCAACTTCCTCGCTGCTATGGCCTTCTACAAGGTTCCACTTCGCAGCAGCACGTAGCTGAATGAGTTGCAGATGCAATAACAGGCGTTAACGTTACGTTTCAAAGAAATACTTTGGTATCTAGGAATCGGATCCCTTTTAATTGTACAGTTTTGTATCAATTTATTTTCGGTCCTTGTGAACAATGTAGTTGGCTAAAAATGACTGTTAGATAACGTTTAGCTAGCTTTTGACCCATCATTCGGAAAACATGAAGAAATGGCTTGCCGAACCAAATATAAAAACGATCTGAAACCACTTACATTGATTAGGTTACACGGTTCAGTGATATTTGTATGTTTCAACGCTAGTTGGCCAAGAAGGAAATTTTGGTCAGAATGGCAAAAAAGGCCAGTTAGCCAGGCCCAACCTTTGGGATACACCCTGACGATTGCTAGGTAAACTAGCATACTTTGAGCGGACATGGCAAGCTTGGTTAGGGTTTTTTTTTTTTTTTTTTTTTTACTTTTGATGAAGGAAGTTAAGTTATGCAACAAAGACATCTTTGATGTGTGTGTATATATATACAGGATTGCCATTTTGTGAAGTTATAGTTTTGAAAAGTAATGTTTAATTGAATTAACATAGACCTTCTAGTTAGTACATATGTTTGTTGTATTGCATGGTAGCTGAGCCTATTAGGCTAGCTGCGATTTGTAGCCAGGTACAAAGCTAACAAGGCTATTTATCGGCAGCTAACACTACAGAACAAAACGTCGGCCCCATTGAATGGCGTTATTGACTTGATATTTTGTATGGGCTTAACCTTTAATAGTGTTTCAGGGGAACAATATAGCTTAAATAGACAGATTTGAGAAGATGGCCTCCTATTAGGTTGATGTCCCAGATCACCTTTTGCAAATGTTAGCGAACTCCCCCCCTTCTTTTCTGAAACCAGCTGGCTTTGTTTTTAGGAACGTTGGCGTACAAGAACGTTGATTTACAAGATGCATGACAGAATGCTAACGTTTGAAAATGGTCAATAGTTGTTCACAGCCAAGCCATAAAAGTCATATCATGGCAGATTGCTCCACAACGCCTCCAGGTTAAATATTATGTTCGACCATAAATGAATTGGGCTTGGTAGTCGGGAAAGTATACCCCACCCCCAGCACAACCGGATCTTCCTTGTACTAGCAGCGGTTTTTCTAACTAGTGTTCAGGGGAAAATTACATTTTGAATTTGACCTGCGACATGTAAAAATGTTATGTTATGTTAATGACTTGAGTGCATATCAGATATGTTAGGCATAGCGTTGTGTCTTTCAGATCATTTCACAAACGTGCCAAAATTTCACACCTGACCGTCGAGAACAATCAAGACGTATGATTACTGTCATAAGATCTATTAGATGAAACAGTCCAAGTGAGCAACATAGAATTTTGGCCCTTTTAAGGTAAAGACTGGCATTACAGACTGCACTTCCTATTACATTTTAGTCTTAAGATTTTGGCCCTTACCTCTGTGTTGTAATTTGTTATGTAGGTTACATGCAGAAAAATCTGGATGGTGTAGTTAAGAGTGTTGAGCTTCGAGCAGTATCAATCACTTTAATGATTAGCCATGTATGTCTGAGCCATTCAAATTACTTGGAGGAACGAGGATTAAGGTGAAGTGCCTTAATGATTGACTACATACAACCTATCAAGCATGGACTTGCTTTATTGTCACTGTCAGTTTCCAACATAACATGTCTTGTTCTTGCCCCACAATAATGCTCACACAACACAAAAAAATGCCTCTCATTGTTTTCGTTTGTTTTTCCTTATTATTTTACCCACCCAGTCAGTACTTCTTTGTAAGTCTTGTCTTCAAGACATTACTTAAATGATGTCTTTAATATTTTATTGTTTTGCTCTCGACCTTATGGTAAAATATTGATTGACTTCTACTGTGTGCATTACAGGACACAGTCATTACTTTGCAAACAAGACTTTCATTAAATTGAATTGTTTTCTAATCATAGAGGTTAATATTGGCATAATTGGGTTGGGTAAAGCATGGGAATTGATGTCGAATGAGTATTTCCTCTGTTTGTAGTGTGATGTACTCAGTGGATCATGTCCTCTCCAGGGCTCAAGCCTCTTGATTCTCAGGCTGTCATGGGGTTGCATTTTGGCCCACATTGATCAGCTTAAATTTATTTCCTGAACAAAGTAGAACTGCCTGCCAACAGTACTTGCATTACTTGGGTCCTTGCGGTGGTAGCATCATCACCAGCTACAGGGGGAGGTGGGAAAAGACATCTATCCTTTAACGGCCCCTGCATCTATTGCATTCGCTACCGTGGGGCTGTCATGTCTCATTTCTCCTGAAAATCCAATAGGCACTTTTAAGTGTGTACTCTGCAGCCGGTTTACCATCATCCTGGCTTTGGAAATCATTATAAGCTGTTTGTTTCTTGTTGGACCTGATTGGTGTTGCCTCGGTGTCCACAGAGACTCTGAAAACTGTTTTCACAAAAAAAACAAATTTTCCTGGCAGTTGTTCAGGGATCATGCTGTCTGTGAATACATTTCCTGTTTATGTGAATTTTAATTTTTTTTCTTCCTGTTTATGTGGATTTTTTTTTGGTTACACATCCTTAGCTGATTTTATTTATTTATTCATTTATTTTTGTATTGTTTTGTAGGGGTGGGCAATATAGACGATATATACCGTATGCAATATGAATTTTGCAAATGATAGAGATTTTGGGTCATGTCGTCATGCCGTGATAGGCTCATTGCGTCTCCACAACCATGTGAAAAAATGTTGACCTGTAGCTTCACCTTATTGATTGTACCTTTTCATTCTTACAACGAAACTGTAAGAGCCTATAAATTGAACAGCTACTGCCTGACACAAATGCAGCTTACCGGTTTACTTCTGTGTGAATTTGAGAGTCCAATATAACCTCCGAACAATGACTAAACAACTGTTGTACATATTGACTTTATGCTATGGTAACCATTAAGAAAATGTTATGCTGTAAGTTACATACCAACGTATACCGTGATGTATATCATCTACCGTCTATGGTTCAAAATAGATCGCAATATAAATTTTAGACTATATCGCCCACCCCTATTGTTTTGTTTTTAAAGTTCTGTATTGTCAGTGAAACTACTGGCTGCGCGAAGGTGTCATTTTCTAGTAATGTAGTTGACTTGTCCTGTCATGTCATATCTGTTATAGCCGTAGGAGTCGATAGGATTTTTATCAGTATCTGTGCTATAGTCTGCCTATTAGTTTCTAGGAATGCACTGATCCAGTCTTTTTGATTCCAATACCAATTTTAATATTTGGGTTCCATCCAATACTGACACTGGGCTTCCATTCTTCCACTCTTAAGGATTCATAAAGTGGGCTAAAGGATAGCATGCTATGCTAACCTGATAATCTAAGTGTGAACTGATTGATCATTTATACTAAAGTCTCCACTAGCCTGCAATTTTGCTAATAGCACTTATAAAATCTGTGTTCTTATACATCTAGATTTTATCTGCACATAGCATTGCTTAGGTCATTGTTATAAGGCAAAAGGAGCAGACTGGCCCATGCATCAACTACATTTCTAATACCCCAACAATGTCAATATCAGGATCAATATTCCAACCAAATATTGGATCAGTGCATCCCTACAATTCATCACTAACTAATCCTAACTAAGTTTCAGCAGGCTATCAGCACATAGGCCTAGGCCTAATGAAGCCTAAATTACTAATAAGCTTATTAGAAAAAGCGAAATCATGTAGAGCTTTGTTTTTTGTTTCATTTTCTTGTAGTTAGAAAGACTCATCGGCCATTATCTGAAAAACATGCACTTAATGTTAGAATGCCATGGTTCCAGTGGAGTGAAAAAAACAGTCTTTGGTTCTCCTAAATTCCTAGTTCTCAAATCCTATCATAGTTCTTTAACAATGGAAGGACATGGATCCCATAGAATCTTTCCCCATAGTGGCCTGTGAATGAGGAACAATTGCACTCTGCAGTGAAGTGAACTGATTTCTTTGTTCTCATGTCCCCAGATATCCACTGGAACAAGGACCTTTTGCGCATATCGTCTCCGCTGTCCCCTACTTTGAATCCCTGTTCACTGTTAGGACATGAAGAATGTATCCTGCGTTACCAAAGAATGACTTGGAAGTAGCTATGAGGGGCTCAAGAGGAAGTTGCCAGTCGGCACTGTGGATCCAGTAGCTGAGCGCTCCTTTCATGAGGGAGTGTGTGTATGTGTGTGTGTGTGTGTGTGCGTGCGCACGTGCACCTATGTGAGTGTGTATGCGTGTGTGAGTGTGCATGCCAGCGCTGCCTGCTACTTTCAGGCATCGACATGCTACTCTGAATCTCGGATTGGACCCTTCGTCTTGGCAAAAACAGCAAGGAATCCTCCTTTCAATACAGCGAACTCCGTCAGGACACATCCTGGATTAACGTCATACAAGAAACAAACCTTTCTTCATACACTTATTGTGTGTTTGTGTGTGAGTGCGCGTGGGTGTGTGTGTGTGTGTGTGTGTGTGTCTGTGCACATACATACATACATACATACATATACAACGAAAGAAATCCCCCCCTCCCTCTGTTATTGTGTGGCCTCCCTCCCTTACACATTCCCTGGTAGTTGTTTCGGCGCCTTTCTGATTTGCATGGCAGGGGTGTAACCGTGGAGAGGCCAGGGTATCACAAGCTTATGGATTTTGATAAGAGGGGAGGGAAGGCGGAGGCAGAGGAAGGGAAAAGGATGTCAAAGGCGACTGGCAGCAGGACTGGACATGGCGGCCGGGGCACAGGGACCAACTCGGGGGTTCTCATGGTTGGCCCCAACTTTCGTGTGGGGAAAAAGATTGGCTGCGGCAACTTCGGCGAGCTGCGACTGGGGAAGAACCTCTACACCAATGAATACGTGGCCATCAAATTGGTGAGTATAGAAACCACGTGGACTTTGTTTAAATAGCTGTTACATTGCAGTGTGTCTTTCTGCATAGCTGCTGTACATAATTTGCTGCATATTTCATTGAATTGCAAAACCTCCATCTAGCTGCAAGTTACAATTTAGTTTTTGTTACCCATTTTCCACCAGTGTTTATCAAGTGCCAAATTTCTAGTTTGTTCTTGATCTTTCCACACAAACAAACCTCATTCTGGAAAACTGGTTTCAACTCGGCACTACCTCAACTCTGGTCCAGAAATAGGAACCAGTGACGTCTAATGCAGACGGTTGGCTTAGCTTGCTAAAATGTTTAATATAGATAGCTTGCTGACACACCTTTCAAATCACATCACTTTCAAATTCTTAGGTTATAACCATGATATGTTTGCATTGTACAGGTACATGTACTTGTTAACTAGTAAAAACAATTGAGGGGAAAAATGTCAAACAAAATGTATTCTTGCCCGCTTTCTTTTGAGACAATGAACAACAATGAATGTGCAGTGACTTAACAACATAGCATTGTCAGTTTGTGTGTGTCGGGTGGGGGGTGGGGGGGGGGGGGGGGTGGTATCTGTTGGATAATTGGCAGGTAGCACCAACACCAAACTGGCAAAGCATCAGCACATAACCAGCATTGATTGGGGGACGTGAAAAAGGAATATATGATATATGTATCAAAACTTTTGTAAAGAACTTAAACAACAGATTTATTACCTGATGGGTATAGGTTACCTATGATCAGGTAATAAATCTGATAATAGGTGTACTCAAGATGTCCATGTATGTGTCTCAATAGTATTCCACAGTTGCGGAACAGAGGATGTGCTCTTGAATTTGAATGACACCAAAAAAAACTATAGCTGCCTTCCTTAAAATAACACTATCACAAACCTTTCACAAACTTCATAAGCACTGTATTAGCAGTGGTAGCAGATTTATATGGTGTTTGAAATCAGTACAGTAAGCAGTGTCATGCTTCAACGTGCTTGGAGGGTAAAACTGTTTTTTACCCCTCTATGGGACATGTGACATACAACACTTGTTTGATAGAAATGATACCTTGAATAGTGTTATTTGAAACACTGTAAGGAAATATAATGGCCTATGATTGCTTTTGGTGGTTTACATGGAAGGTAATGTGAAGGTGGAGCTGAACTTTGAAATGTTTTCTGAGTGGTTAACAGGAAAAAAACAGTGTTGATTCATTGCTTATTTGTTATGAGTGGGGTTAGCAAAGAATGGGAAAAATCAGTATAACTGTCCTAGACCAAAGTTGCTAACAGCTAACTAGGCCAAACTGAAAGGGACAAGGGAAAATCACAAATACAAACAAGACAAAAAACAAACTCTTTTAGCCTTTTTTGCCATTCCATCTGTGTTTGTACCTAATAGTTTCATTAGCCTTCCCATTAATGACACACTCTGACCTCAAACGGCAAGTCTATTAGTTGATTTCACCTGGACTAATACTTTAAACATAAACACAACTTTTGCTTTTCAACTTTTCACCTTCTTGTAAGCGTAATATTTTAACACGATGTGCGAGCCTTGACGCATTAAACAAGTTAAGTTTTGTTATTCACATTATGACCTCTTTTTGACATACATTTTGCAGCGACTTCTTCATTGGCAGGCAACTTCTCTCCACCCACAAGGGGAAGTGGTTTGCGGATGTTGACTAAGATGATGCGAGACTTTGCTTTTGTTGTTTGGGTTGTGGGCTTGTGTCCTGTAGAAGTTAAAACCTTTACTCATTGCTGACACTTCATGGCTAACACTTTATCTGGTCATTAGTTGACTTTTAATGATAGCCTAATTTAAAACGAAGCATTTCTCTTTATTGTACACAGGTAATGGAAAATGTTTAGCATTGTCATGGCATTGTCAGTACATTGACTGACTTAAGAATAATGCCTTTTAATATTGTTACCATTTACAGTGCTGTGTAGCATACATCTCCAAAACATACTAAACTAAACAAAAATCTTTATCTACTGTGAATGTTGGAATGGCCCAAATGAGAGTGAAAAGCTTTTTTTTTAACTTGCTTTTTAATAAAAAGGCCACCATGCACTGCCAGCAACTTGTCAGTACTTTACAGCATAATGGAATGGAATCTGTTGAAGTGGCTTTCTATTTCACAGCTACTGAAATTCTGCTACTATGAATTCTGCTACTACTTTGCTTCCATCAGAAAAAAATCTTGCTCATGTAGGCTTTTACTTTACACACAGAGACAGCCAAATGATGTCTTTAAAACTAACATAACCTGTAATTTATCTCTCTCAAACAAATCAAGTATGTTAAATGTGTATTCAGTGATTGTTATACAATGTAAAAACAATATCTCCTAAAGGCCTGCTAGCTCTTCACTCTTTTGGCTTCCCTATGATCTACTGATGCTAAAAAACAAATTAAAAAGCACCCTGACGCCTAACCAATAAGGCAGACAACACATTTGCACATTTTTGCCAACACAATCGAACAATTTCAGTTGCGCTATGGCATAGGCTGGCCGCAGCTGAAAACAAACGGTCAGGAGCCTGGTAGCCGAGCTACTTTTTTTGGGATGTTTGATTTGTTCCTTTTATTATTTAACAAATAAATATTTAACGAGTTTTAACAAGAAGATATGAAACCTAGATGTGACCGTTGTGTTGTCCACAAGTTGTTATTGTGTTTTACAGTCCAAACAAACAATTTTACACATTTTAGTTTAAATTACTTCAAGGAAAAAGGACTTTACCTTAGAGGTCCAAAACTGCACAGGCACAGCCTACATTGACAAACCCAATCCAACCTCTGTACCTTCATGTAATTGATCGATTTCAACAAGTGTGTTAAATATTTGTAAGAAATATAGTAGATATTTTAGATTATATTTTACTTGTTGTATTAAGCCAAGTCACTGTTAAATATATATGTATTACAGTTTTGTTTTCAGGACAACTCACTGACCATGGTCTGAAAATTGCAATTAGTCTGTGTTACCTGCCGATCCGATACAACTATTTGAAGGGAGATGGAAGACCTAAGAGGTTGATGGGATGGTGTCTGTACTTTAGGAGTAGTTGCACACACTCCACCCACCGTTGGCTGAAAGGGTGTATGATTATGTTAAGATTTGTCACTGTCATCATGCAGGCCTACTCTTTCTCTGACGTTTTTTTTTACAAACTTCCCGGTTCAACAGTAATTTTAAGTGCCGCATTTTTCTCTGTTCATTTTCCGAAGCATTTTGTGGCCATTTGGAGCATTTCTTAGCTTTTGAACGCGAGTTTTCTGAGCAGCTTGTTCAGTATGGGAAATCCCATGTTATATTCCAGACAGTCACTGTGACACGGCACCTTTTATTTTATGTGTGTGTGTGTCTGTGTGTAATATATATATATATATATATATATATATATATATATATATATATATATATATATATATATA
>JAGFZM010001065.1:382637-421052 GCA_017657215.1 Limnothrissa miodon | reverse complement strand
CTCTCTCTCTCTCTCTCTCTCTCTCTCTCTCTCTCACTCCCACTCTCATTTTGATGGACCGCTGATGAGTTCTCAGAAAACAAAGCGGAGTGAAGCTCAATGCAGCAGTCAGCAGAACAGAACACTCTCTTCTCTTCAACCCCCCCCTCCCCCCTCCCCTCTGCTCTCTTGGCAATCCCACCCCCGTTCCCCCTGTGGTACAAGCCCTGTACTGTACCCATGCAACGCATGCATTACACCCTCCCAGTGTTAATAATACACAGCCTCATTTGGGTCACTTTAACTGCCCCTCTCCCTCGCCAAAACCAAACCGGTGGAGCATTTAGAGATTATTATTTGGGTTTGTCTAATGCTCGTCTAATGCTCACTAATGTTTTTTTTTTTTTTTTGTAATAACTTGATCACACAGTGACTATGAAATATTATTGGAGTCATGGGAGCCCAGGCAGGTCAAAGTCTGTGAAAATGCTAGTGTTTGGTAAAGAGACACAGTCGCACAGATTAGGAACGGTGTCATGTTTTCATGCAAACCCATGGCTGCCATCATTTGGCTTAGGCGAGCTGTGCGAGGTTAAGTTAAGCCGATGCTGATTAAGATTTATGTTCTTAGCCCAACATGGTGGCTGGGTTTGTGGAGATTTTATGTCGTCCTCATCGGGCAAGCATGACACCAAAGGCTTATGACCCTTGTTTTTGCACAGCTCAGTGGCTATACATATACTACAGTATATGTATAGCCCATAGGCATCTATTTTAATCATCATAAAGACTTTCTAATTGTTGGATTATTATGGTTTTATCCAATTTTTTTTTAATGATCATCTTGTAGTCTTCATCTACCACATTCATGGATATGGTGCTGATTTGAATTCTATGTGTAAAAAGACAAAAGTGACACATGTATTAGTAACATGTGACAGCTCTATCCTAATAGCCGTGGGTAGAGTTACTGGCATCTGTAATACATCTAACATTTGCCTTTTCTCTTTCCTTCCAGGAACCCATTAAGTCCAGAGCACCACAGCTTCACTTGGAATATAGATTCTATAAACAGTTGGGAAATTCAGGTAAGAGCCTTTTACCACATCATTGATTGTCTGTAGATGACACACACAGAGATACAGACACAGAGACGCGTGCACACGTTGTTCGCACACTCTACCTCACTCAGTCATACTCACATTTCCTCCCATGGTGACGAGGAAGCCCTGTGCCCCCTCCCCTCTCTCTCCTCCTCCTCCTTCATCCGGTGTGAGTTCCTGAGAGGGGCTCTGTGCTAGTTGTGAGACACGGCTGTGCAGTTCCCAGGCACTTTGATGTGGCTGCATGATGGCCCTCTCCACAAACTCCCCCCCCCCCACACACACACACACACAAGCACATACTGTACACAGACCGGTTCAAACACCCACTCACTAGCTCCCACACATTCTTATCACATTCAAGACACTGTGTGTGTGTTGTGTGTGCACATGCAAAAACACAACATGTCTCACCTGCATATGTATGCAAATTTTTTACAGATATTTGTCATCTCATAGTTAAACTCACTCTTTCCTTGTTTCTCTCTCTGCCTCTCTTTGAGAGTGTGTGGGTGCATGAGAGCCCCACACACTTTTTTTCCTCGCATGCAGTAGGTGGAAGCTCAGGGGTATCAGATGCTGCTGCTTCTGCTGCTACTGTTTTCTCCATTGTTGCTGTGGTTGCAGTTGTGAAGTGATTTTAAAAAGGGCCTGCCAGACTGCAGCCATCCTGCCGGGTGACTTGAGCTCCCGAACCCAGCGCGCAGCCATGCATTTTTAATGAGCCATGCATGTCTCTCTCTCTCTCTCTCTCTCTCTCTCTCCCTCATGCTCACACACACACTCTCTCTCCCCTCTCCCCCCCCCCATCCTTTTCACTGACGTCATTCTGCTGCTCCTCTCTCTCTAATCATGGAAATTGTTTGGGAGGTTTAAAATAAAGCTGACGCCACTGTGCAGTAGCCACTGTTCTTCTGTGCATACGTGTGTAGACGTACTGTAGCTTGTAGGGCCGTTTTGAGATGTTTGCTGGATAACGTGCGAGAGTTGATGAATAGGTTGTGATGAGCACTCAGGGGGTTGGATTGAGTGTTGGGGGCAAAGAGGCAGTGCTGGATGCTTGCAGCCGCTCCAAACCGTATCCCCTAATCGGGACGGGACAAGCCGTCTTTGATCCTGTTAAGCTCCTTCAGATGAGAAGGGTATAGGGATGAATGACCTGTCCAAATTTTCTCCACTGTGTCCATTTGATCAGTGGACTGAAAGAGGAGACGTCCTGCCAGATATGCAGTTTCTTCTTTGTTCTGCCTCATCCACTCTGTTGTGTGTGTACACACACACACAGACATACACACAGATATACACTCGCCCTACCCACAGAATTCACTGTTGTGCATCCACCCACTCACCCAGCCACCATCTACAAGCAGAGATTTTTGAATGTGTTCACATGTACTCATACGGTTTTGGAATCTATGTTCACTACTGTACACACATGCTCTCACGCCAATGTTGATGCCTGTAGTCACTGCACCATCCCACCTCACCTCTCGTGTGCTCGTTCACAAGCCTGGCTGACTTGGGGATCCTGACGCACTAGCACCACTCATCACTGCAGAGACCCCCACCCCACCCCACCCATACTGGAGAGAAGGGCAGGGCTCTTGTACAGCTGTCTATTTATAGCCTGCCATCCTCCACACCACGCCCCACCACAACCACACCCCTTCTCTTCTCCTCCTCCTCTCCTCTCCTCCCTCCCCACACCACTCTGCCATTATCGTATATCTTCAGTGCTCCAGTTACACATCAATGGTCCTGCGTAGAAGGCACCGCAGAGGCCGTTTCCTGCCACTGACCTGTGGAAAGAGCTGAAGTGTTTTTTGCCACTCTAGGTGCACACCCCATCCACCATCCTCCCTGTGCAGCACGCTGGGCTTGTGTCAGTAAAAAGGCCCCGTCAGACACTCTTGCAGTTCTGCATAGGAGGCAGGCAAGGGTTGATGATGTGGGAGTTGAGAGATGGTGAAATGAGAGGGTTTTGTGTGGTTGTCTCCGAAGAGCCCTTCTTTTTATATATACTGCTGGCGCTGCTGCTTAATCATCCCTAATGTATAAACAAGTGGGCCTAGAAGGTCAGCCAGGTTGTGACTGAGGACCGCTTTAAATTCCACTCGCTCCACCTCAGTCTCCCATCACAACCCCCCCCCCCCACCACCACCACCACCCTGGTGCTTGATTTCATTGGCTGTGAGGTTCTCAGCAGGTTTTTGGTCTCAGGTGGGTTCTCCTCCACTTAGCTCGTACAGGCTTAGCCTACTATCAACCTAACCCCCACGCTCCACACAGGAGTCGCTCTGCGGGTCGCAAGGCCAGTTATTAAAGCTCCTCAGCTTATTAGTCAACCTCCTTCTTCCCGGCCTGCGCCACAGATGGATTCTGGGAGAGTTAACCAGCGACTGGATATGGGGGATGGACTCCTGCTAGCGCGACTCAAGCGATGTGCGACACAAGTGATTAACCTGCATGCTGCAGTGGCGCTGAGCAAGACAAAATGATGAGTGCTATGTTTTCAGCGAAGCTGCTCGCAAAGCTTGCCTGGCGTTAGGGCTCAAGGGGATGGACTAATCCAAAGAGTTAATACTCCTCCCGCCCACACACACACACACACACAATATTAAAATCCAGCCCCAGACAGAACACAGTCATGGTCTTTCTTGTTTCTCTTCTAGCGAACTCTACTCCTTTCAAGATCTGCCTCATTGCCGCTGCCTTAATTCCAAGCTGAAATACATCCTTCAAATTCAGCCAGGCATATCAGACAGATTGTAAGTGATGCTAGGAGAATGTTTCAGCTAATATGTAGACCTTGGAGCTTTGATCGCAGTTTTTGACTAGGCTATAGCACTATCTGTGCTGTCACTGAATCGTTACATTGTTGAATCTATAGTATCCATGCGTGTTCACTGGAAACACATGATTAGGCATGTCCTGAATAGGCAGGTAAAATGTGACCATAGCACATCCTGTGGAACGATAGAACAATGGTCTCTCGACTCCGGCAGCTCCCAAAAATAATCATCTGAGGTTGTGGCTTTCGGAGTCCTCTCTACTCCCAAGCCGAGTCCAGGATTTGCATCAGAAATGCCATACAGTTTTTATGTGAACATCAATAATGTATCATGTGGATTCAGCCTTCTACCAGCTGTGCAGAAGCCTGCTGTTCGGAAATGGACGTTTTATTTCATTGCTATTTTTTTTGTCCAAAGTGTAATTGCTGTGTATTGGATAAGCGCCGGGGAGATGCTCCTGTGACGCAGGCCTTTGTGTAATGCAGCTGTCACGCCACGTGTGTGTGTGTGTGTGTCATTTGTGCACAGATTTTTGTTGTATACGTGAACGCGCAATCCTTTATGTACGATTTCGATTCTCCTGTGTGTGTGTGGTTATTAAGATTAAGATGAGCCTTTATTGTCTCTCTTAAGGCCCACTATGCAACATTTTTCATTTAATTAATCCGTTTCATACTGTTAAGGATGCTAAAATTAGTCATTACACGGCGAACAAACGGTGTAGAATGCGCCACCGTGGACAATAGTGGTAGATACAGCACTTGCAATGTTCAGCAGCGCGGACCGCCTCCAATAGAATGCAGTGCAATACAATGCAATACAGCGGGCTTTAGAGGGAGCTCGTGAGAGAGAAAAACAGAATGTTGCTTAGTGCCGGTTTAAAAGAGAAATTTGTCTTGGGCAATGAGAGTTTATGATTACACATACATACACAAATGGTCAACAAGACAAAGAACAGAGACCTTTACAGATCCCCCCCAAAACACACACATACACGCAGTGCAAGTTTCTGTGTGAACAAACTCTCCTGTTTAAGTGTGCAAGTCTTGACACTTTTTCAAATACGAGGTCACGTCTTCACTGTTCAATTTGGTAAAATTTGGTATTTTACTTCCTGGAGTTGCTGGCACCTGATGATGGCTGCCATTTCCTTTCCACAGATTGCAGTTTACTGGTCTCACCTCATCACCTCATCCCCGCCCTCCTCTGCCAGCTCACATCTCTTCTGCCTTGTAATGGAGTCAGATGCTGGGACAGAGCTCTCTCTCTCTCGCTCTCGCTCTCTCTCTCGCTCTCGCTCTCTCTCTCTCTCTCTCTCTCTCTCTTTCTTTCTCTCTCTCTCTCTCTCTCTCTGTTTTTCCCCTCCTCTCTTGCTGAATCTTTAATGCAGAGCTTCAGCTCCTCCTTCTTCTGTTTCCCCTCCCCTGCGACCGTGTGACGGTGCCTTAGCGGCAAACATTCCATTGTGTCTGGGCGCTGGCCTTGCCACGCTACAGGTCCAGCCAAAACCCCCAGTCCCTCAGGGACCATCCACTGAACCCTAACACACACACACCCACATCCCCCTGCTGCTCTCCCACTCTGCCACAAAACAGACAATTGTTGGGAATGGAATAGAGAGCCAGTGAGATACAGAGTCAGCCAGAGGTGGGGGCGCATGGAGAGCAGGAGAGGGAGGGCCAAAAATTCTTAAGTTTGAGGGGGTTCCCCTAGTGCAGGGGTGGCCAAACTTTTCTGTTTGCGGGCCTTAAACTGAAAAATCTTAAGCTGCCAAGGGCCAATGCAATATGAAGAGCAGGGTTTCTTTTCTGTTTCCAGTATAGAAGAGCATTAAAAAGAAACCATGGGGGCCGTCTAAAGCGATATTATTGACGAAGATGTTTGATATTATTGACAAAGATGTCACACCAGTACTAAACCTATGTATGGGGGAGGCTTAATATTGGATGAAATGGAGCAGAGGGCTGTATTTTGGCCACCCCTTCACCTGGTGTATGCTGCAGTGGAACACACAGCGGTGCTGCAGAAGGTTTTAAAGAGGCGCCGTTTGAAGTTCCCACTGACTGGTAGGCCGTCTGCCCGTGGTTAACAGCAGGGCAGCGCTCTCAGGGAAGTGCTGCAGGAAATGACTGACGAAAATGATTGCCTTTTATTACAGCCCACCATTTGTTTCGGCTCAGGGGCTTGTTCTTTGTGTGTGTGTGTGTGTGTGTGTGTGTGTGTGTACACGTGTGTGTGTGTGTGTGTGTGTGTGCACTGCACTCGCAGCCTTCTCCTCCTCCTTTTTCCTGTTGTTTTGGCTACAGCTAATATCAATATTTTTCCTGGCAGCCTGTGTTCCTCCAGTTGGCCTTTTCCTACTTGTGTGATCCTATTTATTTATTAATATTTATTATTATTGCTATCATTATTTTTGAGATGTTTGTGAGCATTATTGTTGTTGCTGTGGCAGAGTCCGTGCTAACGATGGAAACGCTCAGGCTGAGAAATGAGGTTCTCCCTTGTTGATTGCTGGTGTGGCACTCACACGTGCGCAGCTCACTCACTCACACACACACACACACACACACACACACACACACACACACGCTCTTTCCCTTACTCACACCCCCTCAGATTTAGCCTTTGTGATGACTCAGCATCCTTGCTGAGGCAGTTGTATCCGTCATGGTCCATGTTACTTGCCAAATCCTGTCTGTCCAAAGTCCAGAGCTTCACTCACTCGCAGGCAATTCTCTCTGCCTGCCTGTTTGTCTGTCTCACTGCGTGTCTGTCTCATTGCCTACCTGTCTGTCTGCCTATCATTGTTTCGTTATATAAGTGACACGAGCAGTGAGCAGGAAAATCCTGCCAGTAATCCTCCTTTGCTCAATTTGCCACCACCACCACCTCCTTCTGTGTCTCAGGGTGCCCTCAGCAAAACAACTGCCGGCCTCTTGCCTCTTGCCTGTGGGCCAATGTACGGCGGGTAGGAATGCCTCATGTGGCTCAACATAGGCACCACACTGAGGTCGAGGTGGAAGGCACAAGGACACGACAGCCTTTAGGCAGTTCCTTACCGCAGGGCCACCCCCAGGTGGAAGCAAACAGGGACAGCAGTTGACCTTCAGAATACGGCAGCCAGTACAGCGCAGCATTTAATGTCCGCACAGTGGGGTAACTGCTTTCTGGAAGCCGCATTCAGCCGCTCCTAAACACATTTGACTTTACCCAGTGTGTGGGTTTCCTTTAGGTCAACCTTGGGGCGTGGCGCACATTCTGCTCAGCTGATGGTGACAAAGTGCCTTTGTTGGCATGCCTGCAGTCTGAATCACCCACTCAGATTGTCTTTGATGCTCGCCAATGGGCTGGATTTATCCAGGAAGCAACACAACTGAAACTGTCACAATTTAATTCTCCTAAAACATTTCCTGTTATTTTTTTCAGTCACAAGGTATTGTAAAAATTAAAACCAAATAGTGATCCTGGAGCTTTTGTTCTGTCTCGGATGTACCTCCCTAATCTTTGCGGGCACACACGCACACACACACACACACACACAGAGAGAGAGAGAGAGAGAGAGAGTCCTAGATGAAGAGCCAAAAAACAGTCCAGTCCCCTATTTGGCTGTTTTAGTCCAATTGAGAGAACTGCTGTCCTGAGTACATGCTGTAGGAAATGCCCAAATTCAGTGTTTATCAGTAAATTCCGTATTTATGACTAGATTCCGTGATTCCGTCCGCGTTTACCGCATCACGGAAATCATAGGGCCCTAAAAGCCCCCACTTGTCAGCTCTGGGTGAGTTTCTGGAGATCCAGGGACCTGGGACCAGACTACAGCAGCTTTGTAACAACTTGACATCCAGTGCTGTTGAAAGGGCACGCTTAAAAGGGGGCCGACTCGGGTCCCAGCCCACGCCACAGTGGCCGCTTCTCAAAACACACACAGTGCGCACCCTGTTTGTTGAGCAGCGGCGAGCCTTTAAAGTCTGTGGCGCTCACAAGGCCATTGTTGCAGCTCCCAACTGAATTTGATTAGATGACCATCACATGTCTCCTGCTGTTAAGAGAGGCTTCTGCTCTTGACGCTAATTGGAGAATCCCCTCACATTGGTTAGCTTGGAGGACATGGATGGGAAGCCACTCTTGACACTCCAGGTCGAGTACCAGCTGCAGCCAACACCAATGCATGAATTGATTATGGGTAGGGACAAGAATTGACCATTGAAAAAGAAGTATGGTGTATTGTCTGGTTGGCCATGTTTTTCTCCTGGTCAAAGTTAATGTGCAGAGCAGAGAGTCTGGGCCTAAGGAAAATAAAAAAAAGTTTGGTTCCGGTTGCCAGTTGAGGTCATAGGTATCCCCCTCCAAGAAGGTCCATTAAAGAAGTCTAGTGAAGAAGATTGAATACTGCAATATGATTTCATATTTTAACTGAAATAAAGGCATGATGCCACTGAAGAGCATCCCAAGCTGGGGGTGGACAGCACATGGATGTTGAGGCCTGTCCAACTGTTAGCTCTGTAAACTTTGCCAGCTGCTGATACGATCGCACAACCGCATTTTTGTCTTTTTGAATGAGCATTGCTACTTAGTTTTTCATGACGATCCCTTAAGCTCATAAAATAAATTTGGGTCGCACATAAATTCACAGGGTTGGTCAGAAACCGGAACCAAACGAAACATTTTATTTTATGCCTTGTGCACTGCACCATGATACTGTAGGCCAAAGAAAAGGCTGTCAGGTGGCTAGCTAGAAATAGGTCTGACTACATCAGCAAATAGATTTTGTTTAGTGCATTGAAATGAGCATACATCTCTTGCCTTCCTCGTAAGGTCACCCTTGTGTGATGCCTCAGTGGAATATTTTTATCAGCCTGAATCCAGGAGGAATTAAAGGGATAATAAGGTTAGATTATAAAGTAGTCTGACTTCCATCGAATGATAATACTTGTAATAAATGTAAAACGTCATGGAAACGGGAGGTTCGAAGTTTCGTGTGTTGTACTCCAATGTCCCTCCTCCTGTTATACAAATTTTATTATATTTGGAGTCAGACATCTTGTCTCCTTTTTTGGCAAGTGTTTGAGTTCTGTCTGACTTCTACAGACATGCATATATGCCATAACGTGTGCCATCTGTCTCTTAACTATTGTGATTTAATGGTCTTGAGGCTTTATGGAGTATTTATTTATTTATGGTTGTTTCTCCTCCCTGCCTGCAGAGGGCATTCCTCAGGTGTACTACTTCGGCCCATGCGGGAAGTACAACGCCATGGTGTTGGAGCTTCTAGGGCCCAGCTTGGAGGACTTGTTTGACCTCTGCGATCGCACCTTTTCCCTCAAGACCGTCCTCATGATTGCCATACAGCTGGTAAGACCCAACACACATTCCAGTCATCAGCCACCTTGGGTCGAGTTTAAAACCCTTTTGTAGCTTCCAGCCAATTCACATAATTTCAGTTACCATAGCATAGCCACTGTACAACCATTTGTCAACCACACCATCACACACAACCACACTGATGCTGTTCTTCTTTACTCAGTACATTATGCTCTTATCATGTCATCTGTTTTGGTCTCTCTCATTTAAGACTGTGAAGTAGGTTCAAGATGTAATTCAAGTGATAACCACTGCCAAAGATAGCACTTAGGTTCAAATTAATGTATTGGGTCCGGATTCCCAAGTGACAGCAAAAACACCAAAAAAAACTGACATAAACAGAAAAACACATATAACATTTAAGGCCAAGATGACATTCAGCATTCAGACAAAATCCAACCAACCCTTCTACTCCCTCTCCGTGACCGGCACTACAAAGCTACCCTAGCCACCGTAGTTCGGGTCCTTTGACCAGAAACCCAGAAGTTTGGCAGCAACTTAACAATAATCAACTCACGCAGCTCCCACACACCACGCTATGATAAGTAAATAAAAGAAATGATGTATGTGTGTGCCTAACTGCCTATTCTTACAAATTATTATTCTTGCAAATTTTAATAGTGCAACAATATGACGTGTATTGGTAAAATCTTTGCATTTTAGAGGGGTTAAAAGACAAAGAAAATAAATTAATTTGGGCTTTTTATTTATATTTTATAAAATAAAGTACAAAATGCAACACAACCATGTCGGATCTTCTACAACAAAAATGATATTTTTTAAGCTCCATTAAGTGTGTGAGGTGAGCTAAAGACTATCTGAACGCAAGCTTATAAATGCTTAAGAATGGTCCACCAACCTTATGAACGTGTAACCTGAAGATCTTCAGAAGATCCTACGACTTTGGGAATCGTGTCTTAACGGTAAGAGAGAGGTTAAGGTATAACTGAACTAATTAGCGATAAGAAGGTTTTGGGAAACTGGGCCCAATTTGGTATGCCACAGTGCTCGCTGGTTTTACTGAAGTAGCAAAGTGGGATAATTGGCAATATTCGGAATGTTTTTGCTGAAAAAACTCAAGCGGCTTTTCAGCGTGAGAAGGGTGTAACTTAACGTCTTTACATGACTCCTTATATACAGAGACGGTAAACACGCCGACCTTTCCTCCTCTCCCACCGTCGTCACAGTGAAGCTAAGCACTACATAAATTGTCATATTTCCTCGTCTAAGCTTTTGGGTGACTTTCGTTGTCTGATTAACTCCGTCTCTGTCCGCCTGTTTTTTCATCCTTGTTAAATAATTTTTCTTGAGGGTTTGTTAACTACACTTCACTCAGGTCAGTAACACAATAGAGCATATACTGTCTGCGCACACTCTGAGCGTATACAGCAAAAAAACCTGGGATCACACGCGCCCCCCCTAGCATCGCATTGCGCCCCTAGGGGGGACGCTCCCCACTGGTGTAAATGTATAAGTGTTATCGCTATTTGCAACATACCGCAACACAGTTTACTTTTGCACTCAAATAATTACAGCTAGAGCAAACTGACAATCAGTATATTTTATTGTGGTGTCTCTTGCAAACACTCTGAAGAGTTCTGCTTCACAAAGATCATGAGACGAATAACATTGTTTTCCCTGTTAATTTCTTTTTGTCTCTCTCCTCTTTCTCTCTCTCTCTCTCTTTCTCTTTCTCCTTTTCCTTGCCACCTATTATAGATAACACGGATGGAATATGTCCATACCAAGAGCCTGATCTACCGTGACGTCAAGCCCGAAAACTTCCTGGTGGGACGGCCGGGCAGCAAGCGGCAACACACCATCCACATTATTGACTTCGGGCTGGCCAAAGAATACATCGACCCTGAGACCAAAAAACACATCCCTTACCGGGAGCACAAGAGCCTGACGGGCACAGCGCGATATATGAGCATCAACACCCACTTGGGCAAAGGTCAGTATCTTCCCAAACACCTCCACGTCTCGCCTCCAGGACACCTGGAGTTTGTTTGCAGTCATCTTAGTTTGCTAAACGAGTTGGCATCATAAGTGGTTGGAATGTGATGGCGTGTTCCCAACCAGCAAAGTAGCTGACTTGTTTAGTGACTATTGTGTGTGTGGAAACAGACCGCTCACCAGCAACAACGAGGCTTGTGTGTTTCCAATGATATTGTGCCTGCGGGCCAAAGAGGGTAGATCTAACGGTCACAGGAAGTTGGAGTGTTTCCCAGTATTTTGTGTCCGTTCCTGAACCAGGAATCCTTACCTGGATACTATCTGAACCCTTTTGTTTTGTTTTTCTTGCTCTCTTTTTTTTTTTTTTTCTCTCTCTCGTTTTGTTAACAGTGATAACAAAAATGTAGGATCAAAGTCGTTATACTGACACAGGGGTGTGGTTAAAACTGACAATTGTCAGACTAGTAATCTACCTTAAATTTAAGTCCCTTTAGATGAAGACTACTTTTTCCAAATCATTATTTCTAAATGTAAATTCAGTGACCTGGTTCGACTGTAAGTATGTCACCAGGTGTTGTGTGCCTGTGCAGATGCATATGTGACGTGTCTTTGTGTATCTGTGTCCCTGCAGAGCAAAGCAGAAGGGATGACCTGGAGGCTCTGGGTCACATGTTCATGTACTTCCTGAGAGGTAGTCTGCCCTGGCAGGGCCTTAAGGTAAGCCGCAGTGGAGTATGGAATATGCATACAGTACGTGACCTATCCATGCACACCCTTGCATCCCTCTAGGAACAGACCCATGGGCACATGTTTCACATAGCTCGCTTAATGAACCCACACACACCCACACAACACACTAATGTACACGCATTCAAATAATGGCCCCACACAAAATTGCCTTTATGCACTCTAAACACACAAGTACGAGGACATTCACAGACATGGGACACTCAACACACTCATGCACACTCATTTGCAGACATGCAGGCACATGTACTGTGTGGAGTCACACACATATGA
Source organism: Limnothrissa miodon (assembly GCA_017657215.1). Classification (NCBI taxonomy): domain Eukaryota; kingdom Metazoa; phylum Chordata; class Actinopteri; order Clupeiformes; family Clupeidae; genus Limnothrissa; species Limnothrissa miodon. The sequence goes on along the minus strand of JAGFZM010001065.1, from coordinate 408,841 downwards.
ACATGCGTAGCATTTTCCACAGGTGATCATGGCCCCTCTCGGTCATCAGTGACTGCAGCTTTCATTGCTAAGATGTTTATCTCACTGATGGCACTGGCTAAATAATTAACTAATGCAAAGCTTTTTGCTTAGTGGGTGGCTGAGAGCTAATTACTGGACTCGCCTTGTAAGAGACTTAACCCAGTTAGAACGAACACACACACACACACACACACACACACACGGGTCTAATTGATCTCATGCTGCCGTCTTTGTGACTGATGTCAAGCCATTTCTTGCTTTCACTGGCTCGTCTCATCTTTTATGTTTTTTGTTTTTTTTTTGTTTGTTTTTTCCCCTGATGTTGACGCCAACGCAGTGTTGCGCCTGCGTCTGTGCTCTTCTCATCCCACTAGCTATTTATTTCTGTAGTCATGTTGAGTGAACGCTCCTCCACTAGCATACTTGCATTAGATGTGGGGAATGCTGTATACCACCCTCAACACACAAACACACAGAGAGCTGCTTCCTTCAAAGATGTATGTATATGCAGTAATACACACATTTGCCCTTAAACTAAATGAACACAAATGCACCTTCTCTCAAACTAATCACACACATGCTGCACACACTGGCTGCATTAAATGCACACACACATGCCACACACTCCCACATGCGGTGCCTCTGCCCCTCATCCTGAGGTCATGCCTTTTCGCTGACACAGCATTTGGTGCCGCTGGTGACTCGGGACACAAACTTGATCATGGCGCCATCGTTACGGAAGGGCAACGCTGCAGAAAAATGTGGAACGTTTTCATTCATCACTGTTCCAGTCAGCTGGATTTTCTTCCCTTAAAAACATGTGGGCATTTTTAATATGGATTTGCCTGAAGCAGATTTCTGGCCTGCTTTCTGCTCATTATTCAGCACTCTAGTTCTCCAACCAGCTGGGACTACAGACTTAAGCGGAGCATTCGGCAAGCTTGTCTTTGTTGATGCCTTTCCCTCCTTACGATCTCCCTCTGCAGCTCTCTGAAGCTTCAAACCTAAAACTGGTGTGTGAATCAATACATAGCCTGTTTTTTGTCACCAAGTGCTGTCAATAGGAATGAGATGAGATTTGGTGCAGTAGGCAGAACAGTGAATTGGCAGCTAACCCTATCCAAGTAGGGAACTGAAATTCCCAGGCCTTCTTCTTTTAGTGCCAGCTTGCTGGTTTGCCATTTGGTTGATAATTCTCTTTTTTTGCAGACGGGCAGGGCTCAAAATTGACACTAGCCACCACCCAAATGCTGAAGTATTTTGAAGTAGATTTTGACTACTACAGACAGCACTCTATGCCATCAACTATAGGTTAAACAATGGAGTTTGTCCTTTACTAGATGTTCTCCTTGGCTCACTCTTGGTTCTTCACTTTCTTTTGTGTTGCTTCTCATAGGCGGACACACTGAAAGAGCGCTACCAGAAGATCGGAGACACCAAGAGGGCCACTCCGATTGAAGTGCTCTGCGAAAGCTTCCCAGGTCAGTAGCCTACTTTAGTTTCGAAGAACGCTGCCGTCATGGTTAAACCAACCGCTTGAATGGTAATCCAACCAAATGTAACACAATCTTGCATGTTTTGTCATTGTGTGTGTGTGTGTGTGTGTGTGTGTGTGTGTTTTCCACCCAACTCCATCTGCAGAAGAGATGGCCACCTACCTGCGCTATGTGCGGCGGCTTGACTTCTTTGAGAAACCTGACTACGATTACTTGCGGAAGCTCTTCACTGACCTGTTTGACAGAAATGGCTATGTCTTTGATTACGAATATGACTGGGTCGGCAAGCCACTCGTGAGTGCACCTCTTATTTAAATTACCATCACATTAAATAAAATAAAAAAAAAACCCTTTTATATGCATATTCACATGTATACATGAATCTCAGTCCAAGATCGCTAAATAAGTAGTATCATTCAGGTATGACAAGGTTTCCCAGGTGTCCCTCAGGGAAGCTATAGAAGTGGGAGTGTGGATGTCTTGTTTCTCTAAATGCTAAAATAGCTTCTGAATAAAATGGATAAAAAAATTATGCTCATGAAGGTTCATAATGTTGCTTAGGCTATGCGTCACCAAAATAAGGTAAATGTCTGGAGGTTTTTCCTGGGGAAAGGGAATGTAGTTGTGTTGGGTTTTGGTGGTGGCTTTCTTCTGCTGATTATGGAGGACTTCAGACTTCTTTGGACTCCTCAGTGGCCTCTGTGGCCTGATGGAATCTTCTGTGTGTTGCTGTGGTGATGACTCACCCTGGGTTTTTGTTTGTGCCAAACACAGCCTACACCCATAGGCCCCATCCCGAGTGACACGCCCCAGCCAAGCAGCAGGGACAAAGCACAACAGCAGACCAAAAACCAGGTAAGAATACATTACCCACACACACATGCGGGCCAGTGGTTTACCTTTTAAGGATCTGTTACCATCAGCTCCTCAGTAGGGAAAAAGTTTTTTCTCAGCCCTGCAGGAGGACATGTCTTTCTCTCTTTACCCCTGTTGTGGTATGTCCATTTGTCTGTCTGTCTCTCTCTCTCTGTCGGTCTGTCCTTGTTGTTCAATGGCCTTCCTGGTGTTCATTTCCTCCACCATGTTTTGTGCTTAGTTGCCTCATGGCCAGCCGAGCACTTGTAGCCAGCTGAATGGCCACTGCTACTGGTTCCTGAAGGCCATGGCAGCGCTCCATGCTAGTTTCTGAAGTGGACCTCCCACATTGACTGACACGTACCAGCATATAAGTGCTCATCATTATCCTCCTCCGCTTCCGTTCTCACCAGACAGCACTGGGGTCTGGCTGCTGGTCGTAATCACACAGGAGGCCTCACAAACCCACGTGTGGTCAGAACACACAGGACTTTTTATCGGACAATTCACTTCCAGTCAGCCCACTGTCTGAACTGCTAGCCTGTACAGGGAGCTTGTTAAGAGCAGACAAAACTTGCACAATCTTTAAATCATTTCATCATATTTTAAAAGTGATTTATACCTAAAGCAAAAGCAGACAAACTAACTCCAGGAAATACCTTTGAATTCAGACCAATCTCGATTCATTCTGTATCAGAACTAGCTGCACGCAGATTAGAGATTAGATACTTCATTTCATCCCGTGGGAAATTTTGACTGCATAAATCTTCAGTGTTGACTGTAGCAAGCCATGATCAGGTGTCCTGCTTGTGAGAGAGTTGTGGCAAACTTGCTGATCTTGTGCTGTTGGTCCCGGTAAGATGTTTAATGTTGACACAAGTAAAGCCAGTGGACCTGGTAGACCCTTCAGCCAAGCGCGTCCTTATCCTCTCTGCATGGTTCAAGTGTGGATTGGTTATTTAATTTATTTCATTTTTTTTTTTTTCCCGTCTTCATCTTCTCCGTACCCCCCGTCAACTTCCCGTGTTTTAACTTCTCTTCTTTGTTTAATGTAGTTCTGAATAACAAGCCTGCTTCTGCATGTCAAATGTCTCCTGTAATTTTTTTCGCTTTTTGTTTGTTTACTCATTCACTCCCCCCTCCTCTTTTGTCGCACCCCTCCGTCACACCGTCCTCCCCCCACCCCACCCACTCCCACCGTAAATGTGGTCCACTGTGCTGTTGGTCAGTCGCCTGAGCCCAGGGGAAGTGAGTCTCAGCCCACTCCAGTGACCAATAAGGAGACGCTGGGGTCACATCTCACAGCTGATAGGTTGGGCGGCTCTGTCCAGGTACTGCTTGCGCATGGCGCTGCATGGCTATGTCCATTCTTGCCTTTTTTTTTCCCTTTCTCTCTCTTTCTCTCTCTTTGTCTTCAGCTTGCCTCCTGTCTTTCACGCACTTTCACTTTTGCTCTCCTCCTTGTGTTTCACTCAATCTTTAACTTGTTACTTCGCTTGAGCTCTGTCTCTGGTTTCCACTGTCCACATCTCCGGTGCTCTCTTCTCTTTCATTTCTCCTGTCTCTCTTTCTGCTGTCAGCACTGCACCTTCATTCGCAGTGCACTGCTCGTCACGCTTCAGCCTAAGATCTAGGGGCCTAGAGTTTAGAGTTCTCCACTTCCCCTTTACAGAGACTTCCCAATTTTGCATGCTTGATTAGCATAGCCTCTCATGTAGTAGAGAACTTTTTTTTTTTTTTTGCAATTTTTATATTTATGGGAAACTGTGGTAAAAAGTGAACAGCTATTTGAAAAAAATATTGCATGTCCAGGTGTAGACAATCACTCCTCCAAACTCAAAAAAGGGTAAACACTCAAGAGCTAGCTTAGCCTGCCAGTAGGAGAAATAATGTCTCATGGTTCCACTGGCCTTTGATAACATGAACTCACGTTCCCCCTTCTGGTCATGTGGGGAACTGCATTCCAGTGCCATTTAGATGTGCTTATGTCAACCGTTTTATTGTAAGACAATTATTTCAGATGACACCCGTTTCTTTGTCAACATTAGATTTCAGATTATTTGTCCACCCTCATTCTTTATTTTTACTTGATCTTTTTTCTTCAAAATCTTTTTCTGTCACTCTTAAATTCTCTCCATCTAGGCATAGTATGTCTGTTTGTTTGTTTGTTTCTTTCTTTCTTTCTTTCTTTCTTCCCCTCCCTCCCTCATCCCCCTGCCTTTTTAATGCCATGAATATATATTTGTTCTGGCCATGTTGTTCCACATTGTGACATGAGCCATGTGTCTGTGTGCAGGTAATGAGCTCGACGAATGGAGAGCTGAATACCGACGACCCGACCGCAGGACACTCCAACGCCCCCATCACTGCACCCACCGAGGTGGAAGTGGCCGACGATACAAAGTGAGTTCAGAAGGCCATGCCCCTATGTACATGATCTGAGACACGTGAAGATGGGTTAACCGCATTGGGAGGTGATTCAGGGTAGAGAGTCTTGGTGAAATAACTTCACAAAGTGAAGGCCTTTAGGTTTTCTTGACAGAGAACTGGTAGTGTAATGAGCTGGTTATGAGCTCCCTTCTCTGCAAAGAAAGGCCTTTTCAAAAATAAGAAAAAATGTACTTATTTCAAACTAAATTATCTGCCAGTGCAGCAAGGAAATTGCATTTACTAAGATTTCTTGAAACAAGAAATCAAGTGACTAAAAGCAAGAAAAAAAAAAATCATTCAACCAAACAGGACAATATCCTGAAATTAATTGAAAATTAAATGATTTCTCACTGTCACAAATTCATCTAACTGTCATCTGTTCATCAAACTTGGTAGAAAGTATCTTTTGATCAAATTGACATAAAGGCCACCTATTGGCGCTTCAATTTTCCCAAGCGTTCAATCGAGGCAGCAAGCATTTGAGTATTATCTCAGCAACAAATTGATGATCAGATTCAAACGTACAAATGTCCTAGTTTGGTTCTAGACGTGTTTGTGAAGACCTAGAAACATTTTGCATCATTTGCATTTGCATCATCAAGCTGTTGAAGCTTTTGCACTGACAATGTAAGTGTACCTCCAAGTCATAGTCTACTGTGGAGACCCCCAAGGATGATGGACACTTGTGATGGCATTGTTTTAGCAATATTGGCAATATTGGATTTTCTCAAAAATCCTTAGGTTTTCACAAGCCATTGTTCATTCTTCATGAAAATTGGCATATGTAATGTTCAGACCCAGACTCTTAAGAGATTCCTATAGCGATGTAGATGCATGTAACTATTAACGCGATACAACAACTCAAGTTCACAGAACTTCATGTTCTTCAGGTTCACGGAACTTCATGGAAATCTGTGATTGATTGCTACAAAACACAGTGTGCCCGTCACATTGGCATTGTGTTTATGGCCAACTGTCCAATTATGATGCTTTGCCCTCATATTGCTGCTAGCAGACACATGTTATTTTCAAGTGCCACTGTCTTGCTGTAGTGACAAGATTATTTAGTTTGAAATCACCAATAGTGATTATTTTAATGAGTTAGGTTGATTTTAACTGTAAGCTTTAAAATTGCCGTCAATGACTGGTCAGAATGCATTTCCCTCAGGAAAAATAAGAAAAACTACCTCGAAATTAGTGTAATTATTTTAGTAAGACAATTCAAGACAAATGTACTGAAACGAGCCAAAAAAAGTGCCTCAATGAGTAAATGAATCTTAATTGGTATAACAAGATAAATAGTCTGAAATCTGGGGAATCACACTAGTAAATGTCCACCAAAAAAAAAAAAAAAAAACACTGACCTTTGCAATTGTGTCCTCCAGGTGCTGTTGTTTCTTCAAAAGGAGAAAGAGGAAAGCGCTCCAGCGACACAAATGAAAAGGAGGCCTCATCGGGCGAGAACTTGAAAACATTCTGGTCACTGTCAAGTTTTAAATGGAAGAAAAATACACAGATCATCCATTTCTCTCTTTTTTTTTTTTTTTTCTTTTTTTTTTTTTCCCCCCCCCCCCCTCCCCCACCGTACCTCCACGAGCCCGCTCCTCCCCCCCCCCCCCCCCCCCCCCCCCCTCCCCCCCCCCCCCCTTTTCGCTCCTCTTCTCACATTATCTTTCATCAAAGCTCCCTTACTATTGGAGCGTGAAGGAAAGTTGTTGTTCGATGGGCAAACACAACAGACTTTTATTCCTTTACAAATGAGAAAATAAAGACAGCAACATAAATACATGTGTTTAAAAATGGGGGAGGGGTGTTGAAATGTGTTAAAATTTAAAAAAAGAATAGAAAAAAAAGATTAACTACAATACACAACCACCGTGGCGTGAATATTAAAAAATGAGATACTGTTTGAAACAGTTGTTGTATTCTAGATTCCATGCTGAACATTTACTGTTGGGCTGTCATTAATATGGAGGAGAACATGAGAGAAAGGTGCGTGAGAAATGAATTGCTTGTTAGAAATAGTCCTTATTTGTGGGAACTTTGGGAGGCAAGAACGAACTATTCTAATGATAACAAAGAATCAAGAAGGCAGCAGGATACTGTTCATCTCAGCCTCTCGATTGGAAGATTTTAATTTTTTCCGTTTGTTTTTTTTTTTTTTTTTTTTTTTTTCTCCTTTTGTAAATGTAATCTGAAATTTGGTTTCAAATGTCTCCTTTGGTTGCAAACAAAAAAACTTTTACCTTATTGTTGTAGTGCTTTGGAATTCATTTTTTTCTTTTGCTTTCTTTTTTTGTTAATTTTTCCATTCTTTTTTTTCTGTCGATGTGGATTTTGTAGCACAGTCACTGGCCTCAGGTACTGTGGAAGATGGGGAGAGCCTCAGATATTCATCTCCCCTCTTGTTGCACTTTTGGGAAAAAAGACAAAATGACAGTGGAATTCTGGGTTTGAAATTAACAAACAGGAAACCAACTAAATAAAGACTGATTTAGGAAGATTCCTACACGAGGCTGATATCTGTACAAGGGCCGAGATGTTCATTTAGAAGGAAAAAAATTATGTCTTTTCAGTTTTATGTCTCACTTCAGAATAATTTACCAGAAAATCATAGTTTGTGCCTTTCCAAGTAAAATGTTTAAAGCTCAACGCAAGTGTCTTGCAATGACGTTTCATACAATTTGACTGGTTGTGATGTAAAGGCTTTAAAATGTGTGGTGTGCGCGCGTGCGCGTGCGTGCGTGCGTGCGTGCGTGCGTGTGTGTGTGTGTGTGTGTGTGTATGTGGTTGTGTATGTGGTTGCCCCTTCCCTGTGTAAGTGTATGGCTACACTCTTGTATATACTGAATACATGGATCCTACGAGAGACTGCTTTCTGCTTCCTGTTCTCTGCCATGGCCTGACTCTCCTATGCTCTGACAATCATATATATATATTCAGCAGTTAAGCCTGGAATGCAGTCTTTGAAAATCAATAGGCCTCGGGAGGTAGTTGCCGTAATTGGGGGGTCATTTGTAATACTAGTTTTCTATATCTTTTCAGAATCTAAAAATGTAGATTCTCTTGGGGACCAGCATTTAAAATAGATTGCCAGTATAAGAGAGTATTTGCAAGGTCTTGAAAATGTGTATGTAAATATGCTTGCCAGTGACTGAAGTTGCTGCGTGTCATGTATTGGATTTTGCTTCTTGCTCAGATCTGGACTCAGATTATACTTCCAGCATTTGTGCGGGACTGTAAACCTATTGGTCACTGTAAAATGCTTTTCTTGGTCTAATCTGAGGTGTTTTTGTGGCGAACTGTTCTTTGAACCATTGTCCTGGGTTCAAAGAAACAACTTGTGAATGAATTGTACTGTAAAGGTTTTCAGTTGCACACTTCTCAAGGGGCCACAAAGTCTGCATCAGTTTATGATCCTTTTATTAAACTTAAATTTTACCAGGGAAGAAATCATGAGATTAAGATCTCTTTTTCATCTGATCCCTGGCCAAGAAGGCAGTGTACAAAAATAATTAAAATAATAAAACAAGATACACTTATGATAGGACTAACTTTAGTCATTTGAAAAGGACTTGAATAGCACAGTTAAAGGTAAACCACTTTATATGGGTCTCACAAACTCTCATGCTACCCTTTTGTCACAACATTGGCACCAGTGGAGAATGAAGAGGCCACAGGAGTAACTATGGCAAATCTCATGTCAAACCTTGTGTGTTGGTCATTTTGTATAACCTTATCTGCAATCTGCTAAGTATCAAACTATGCTCTGCATTGCATTTTATACAAAGGAAGTAAGTAGGCTACTTCTAGCTCAGCACTGAAACTTGGAGGCCTAAAGGAGCATGCAGTAGTAATGCTTTAATGATCAAACGCTGTTTGTTGGTAACTTGTATAAATGAACTTCCATTACAGTGCTGTATACCTTTTTGCACACAAATATCTGATGTAATTTATTCCGCTTTAAGTCCCTTTGACGAGCATTAGGAAGCATGTAACTTTAAAGTATTAGGAGCAATTGTGCAATTGTTAGCAGACAGACTCCCTTTTAATTGTGAAGTAGGCCTACACAGCACTTCAAATACATCTATTTTTATTTTAAAGGGATGTAAAGTTAGTCAGTTGACACGTGAAATAACATTTGAGTGGACACTTGGTGACGGCATGATCATGTAACCCAGTCATGTCATCATGCTTACATAATATAGGTAGTTAATGGTTATGGTTAAAGCTTTGCTGAGTGTGAGTGACTACATGTGTTGAATGTCAATTGTTGAAAAGAGAAACTGAGGGGATCTTAACCATCCCAACCTATTTTATCAGTAAGTTTTGTTGACCCTTGATAACCAGATTATTTTATCAGTCTTGGAAAATGAATGATAAACGCCGCTTGCCTGTATGTGGTGTTCACACATCTATATAGATGCCACGTATAAATAAATGTAATTTAAGACTAGATGCTGACGGATTCTTTGCTGATCAAAGGCCTGCATTTACACAGCAAGCCTTCGTGTCGGCCAAAGGGAATTTTTCCTCTTCCAGCACAATCAGATGCAGGGCATTGGTAGCACCAAGTACCAATGAAGCTTGCTGTGACTGACTTTCTCTATGATTGTATGGAACAAATGTCCAAACAGTACCATTTGCCGGATTTTTTAATACATGGCTATATATAGGCTATATTTATATATTGGAGATCAGCCTACCAAATAGGTCTACAGTCTCCTCCTTAACAGTTTTTGTTCTGGTTGGCTGGCTACCAGGTGGAACAAAACGCCTCCCGTTAATGCGAAGTTCAAACATGGAAAAGAAAGTGAAATTGAACATGCAGATGAAAAAAAATAAAAACTTTCATTAAAACTTTCTATATATTCTTCACCTTTTATAATTTAATTAATATAATGATGAGCTGTCATTCAGCAGAAGCTACAAAGAGGAAGCAAAACCCATGTGACATTGTGTTGTTATTGCCTACAGCCAACTGTGCTAAGAAGCTTGGACACCGTCAATACAAGTGCAGCAGCGTTCCTAGAAAAGTGCTTTCCTCCTTGTTTTAGACCTGAAACGAGTAGCCTAGCCTAATCCGCACTGTTTTGAAAATCTCCAAGTTATTTAGCTCTCAAAAAGTCCTGACTGCAGTGTTTTTTTTTACCTAGAGTCCTGGAAATACGTGCCTTCTCATTATGATATTTTTTATCGCACTTTTGCCGGAGCTTAACATGGACATCCTTTAGCGTCGCTCGCGTCATGATTATTAGGCTACTGATATTATGCATTTTTTATAGCCTACATTTCTATTAAATATATTGTAGCCAAATAGTAAGTAGATCGGTATTACATCCCACGGGATTTCTCATATAAAATCAATATAATTCTAATATAAAAAAAATGCCTGACCAGGATAACTTGCCTATCCACAAGCGCCTAAGCTATGCCGTTGGGCATTTCCTGAACGATTTGTGCGCGTCTATGTGGTTCACCTACCTGCTCGTGTATTACCACACGGTCCTCGGTTTTCTCGACACTTCTGCAGGTATTTTACTGCTCATCGGTCAGATAGCTGACGGGATTTGCACGCCTCTTATCGGTTATGAATCGGACCGGACACCAGGATGTGGATCATATGGGAAAAGAAAGACTTGGCATTTAGTGGGTAAGTTAGTTGTGTGTCTGACGCACTTGTTTCTGTTTTTGTATTGTTCTGATATTTGTTTCTGTTTATTTTTTGTTGCTTGCATTTATAATAGGACCATTTTTATGATAGCATGCAAGACGAATATTGTCTTGGGGAGAAATGCAGAGGTAAAAATATTTCTGTTTTCTTTCAGGAACTTTGTGTGTGATCGTGTCCTTCCCTTTTATATTTAACCCGTGTCTTGGGTGTGGTGGGACTACACCGAATTGGGTGGGCATCACTTACTTCAGCCCATTTATAATCGTTTTCCAGTTCGGTTGGGCAGCCACCCAGATATCCCATCTTTCCCTTATTCCTGAACTGGTCTCTGGCGAACATGCAAAAGTGGAGCTTACAGCATACAGGTACCCAGTAATTTCAGCACACCAGTTCACATAACAGAAAAAAAGTGTTCGTATTTCTTTGATGTATTACAACCTACCACAACCCAATTCTTTTGTGTCTGTGTCTTCTCTTATGGCACAAAGCACTGATACAATTGGGCTTAAATCTAGGTCTTAAATCAAAGAGGCACTAAAAAAGCATAAATGTCTCTCTGTGTATGTCTCTGTGTTATTGTATCTCTATTGTGTGGTTATTATAATATTGTATCTCTTTCCGGTGTAGAAATGCATTCAGTGTGGTGGCAAACATCACAGTGTATGCAGTGGCGTGGTTACTGTTCCACTTTCATGAAGACCAGGGGGATCCCACCACTACTGAAAGTTTGGGACCTGTTGACATTCCTCTTTTCAGGGTAACATTTTTGTCGTCTGGTTAAAATCAAAATAAAACTCGTCATATAGTCAATAAATGGCATCTTAGAAGATAAATACCTTCAGTGCTGTATTTTTACTGTAACTTACAGGCAACACTGTTGGCAGAGACTAAATGTGACTCCATTTTCAATGACTGTTTTATCCAGTACTGCATGCTACCTCAACTTTGTTTAATTTCAAACAAATGATCCTACATCCTCTCTAGCCAAGGCAAATCCTGATAATATCACATTTCAATATTTTTAAATAATTCTCTGACATTTTAATACATATATTTTTTCTACAATTGGATGTGGGGTATATAGAAAATTGCAAACAAATGAAAGAACAGAAAATGTTAGCAATATATTTCTGAATATACAATGCCTTATAATGAAATGTATAACATTAGGGCACACACAGTGTGAAAAATACCATCACTGAGAGTCTTTGCATCAGGCATGCATTTGCAAGTCTGTCAGAGCAGTATTTGATCAGTCCTGTGAGGTACTACAGGCCTACAGCTTCGATCGGCTTGCCTCCACACTGGTTTCCATACAGAATGTCACAGTTCGTTCTAGGCTTGCCTCCACACTGGTTTCCATACAGAACGTCACAGTTCGTTCTAGGCTTGCTTCGATACTGGTTTCCATACAGAACGTCACAGTTCGTATAGGCTTGCCTCGAAACTGGGCCATTGGGGAAGATGCATTGATGATCGATGATCTGTAGAGAGAGAAAAAGAAAAAGTGCATGAGATTGATGATGTAATCTAAATATATCACAAGTCTCATCTGATTATGTATTATTAAATATAGTATTGTGGGCTATAATGAAAAAACATAAAATGCATGCAAAAATGTAAATGCAGTAGTATTAGGAGAAAGAGTAAGCTGAAGCTGTGTTCTCTGAGACAGAGATTATTAACAGTGTTATATGTAATAGAAATGTAATATATAATTATATTTTGCACTTATCAGACCTATGAAGCAGGCTTTAGATTGCCTGACAACAATTAGGTTTAACAGCGTTGTGTTTAACAGTCTATGTAATGAAGGCTGTTGCGTCTAAACACACAAAGGTGGCCTGATATATTGCTGTCTGTGTTGTGGCTCATGTTAGGAACTGGCTTTCATAGTGGTGGCCACAGGGGCAGTGTTCTCCCTCATCTTCCACCTGGGCACACGCGAGAAGGTCCAGCAAACAGATGTGGTGGACGAGGCCCAAGGGGCTCATGAGAGGGACTGCCTGACCAGCTCGTGTCAGTCTCTTCTGCCTCCCTCCCCTGACAGTGACCCCCCTGTGCTGCTGCAGTGGAAACACTGGTTTAGGGAGCCGGCCTTCTACCAGGTGAGTGGAGCCTTCAATAACATCATAACAGCAGTATATTAACTTGCAATTTCTTTCAGCATGTGTCTGTTCCTACAAGCATACTGATATACAGTAAAGTTACAGACAAGCTTGAATGATAACCATTTAGTGCTCTGAGTAGTACTGTGCTGATTTCCAAAAGGAAGCAAAAAAAGCATGATGCCATAAATTTGTATGATATAAAAAAAAACCCAGCTGTAATATTTCTCAGCTTTTTTTTTTTGATAGGAATACTTAATGACTGCAGAGACTGTAAATAAAGTGCACAACAGAACTACATCATAATGTTCAAAGGATGCACTCTGGTAAAGAATGTACCGTATGTAGAAATGTCTGCAAAGGTGTTTCTGTGTGCATGTCCTTGGAATGAAATACACCTTCCATCTGACTCAGCATTCTTGGCACTTGAACCTACAGGTGGCCTTGTTGTACATGTGCACCCGGCTGATAGTGAATCTGTCACAGACATACATCTCAATGTACCTGACCAACTCCCTGATGCTTCCTAAGGTAGGAAGGCCAAAGCACTGTAAACACTGGTGGTCTGATCGCTATCAGCTTTATTCCCTATTCACTCTTTGCTATAAGTACTAGTGTGTCTGATGAGGTCACGTGTCTCTCTCTTTTCCAATCACAGAACTTCATAGCCACAATTCCACTGGTGATGTATGTGAGTGGGTTTGTGTCATCTCTGGTCATGAAACCTGTTAGCAAACTCATCGGTATTAATGTAAGTGTACACTTTTCCTTCACACACACATTCTCTCTCTCTCTCTCTCTCTCTCTCTCTCTCTCTCTTTCTCTCTCTCTCTCTCTCTCTCTCTCGCTTTCTTTTTCTCTCTCTGTCTTTCTTAAGTATTAAGAGTTGATATCTGTTGCAAGACTAAGTTTTGAGTGGTATGAATATCTTTTTTTAGGAAAATGTTTGAGGTCAGTGTTGACCTCATAAGACGGATCAGTAGCCTATGGTGGAAATCAGTGTGACTTAGCTAAGTAGGTTAAATCAGTGTTTAGCAAACAGTGAACTTTGATTTACAAGATCTGTGCACTGGTCAGTGCATCATACAACAAAGTATGCCTTTGGGAAAAAAAAACCTTTCCAGTCTCTTCTGCACTAATGACATCAGAGTAGTTTCATTGCAGTTTTAGTTACACCAAAGATGATTGAATATTGTTAGCCTCAGCCAGGCACTCTGGTACCTATGCAATATCAAATCAAATTATGGCCTTTTGCTTAGAAACTGCTTTTCAAACGGCAGCATCCATGTTGATTCCAACAATTCTCAGATGACTTACCTGGTGGGGCTGTTTCTGATTCTGAGCTTTGCCTTATGGGTGCTGCTGGACACAAACATGGGAAAGCTCATTTACGGAGGAGCGGTTCTTCTTGGGTCCGGTTCTACCATTATTCTGGTCATGTCTTTGTCCCTGACGGCCAAGCTCATTGGAGAACAAACGGTCTGGCATCATTCTGCATTCACGCTACTTGCAGCTTCAATGATGCGTGTCCTTGGTGAACCTTCTAACTTGTCCTATTTTGTTTCCATCCCTAGCAAAGTGGAGCCTTTGTGTATGGAGCAATGAGCTTTACTGACAAAGTTGCCAATGGAATTGGTGTGATGCTAATCCAAACTTTGTATCCTTGTCAGTAAGTTAAGTCCAGACACAATTACCTACAGTTAAGATGCCAAAACAGTCATTACACTAAATAATACTCACTTTCATACCTTCCAGGAAAAGTCCAGCATTAATGAACACATATTTGCTTGAATGCATTCAGTTCTGTTTTAAGAAAGAGGAATGACAAACTGTCTACTGAATTAATATGGGAAAGGAAACTCAGTTTCAGTTTTAGTTGGTGCTGCTGGTTCACAAATTTGGTGTACATTTTTGGCCCTACCTACCTTCTTGTTCCTCTTCTTTCCAAGAGCACTGAATGAGCTCAAGAGAGTGATATGGGTTGATTTACACCAGAATATTTATTTAAGCACCACTGGTTGTGTTTACAGGACTGATAGAACTCCATCCCAATAAGACTTTTAGCATCAGTCATGTTCCATAAGTCGCTTTAGATAAAAGTGTCTGCTATATGCATTTTTGTAAATGATGCACAATATTAATGATGCATTACAAGCTACTGTCTGTGTGTCTATGTCTGTGTGTCTATTGGTTTATCTATCTGCAGAACTGCAGCATGCTGTCCTGCCTGTGTGTGGTTTTACCATGGGGTCATAGTGTCTGTGACAGGTGGGGTAGCCGTGGTCGCAGCACTGGCCCTCTTCAGTCTCTTCCTGTGGCCCATCCAGATTCGCCGCAGTGAGTATACAGTCACCTGACCACAGCACTTCTCTCTGTTCATTCCTGTTGCCTGACTCATCACGATCAGTATCAGTAACAGTACGCTGCAGGCACATGTCAACATGCCTCTGGGTGTATGTGTCTGTGCATGTACATGTGTATATGTGTGTGTGTGTGTGTGTGTGTATGTGTGTGTGTGTGTGTGTGTGTGTGTCTGTGAATTATCTTTCATTTGAGTTTCTCTAAGTAAAAGACTTTGAGAAGTGAAATCGAACAAACACATTCTTGCGAACACTTTTGACAATTTCAGTGACACCAATGCCTAGTTGATTTTAACTAATTTAAGCTTTACTTTACTTTAACTAATTTACTAAATTCTAAAATATAAATGACTAAAAACACGTAGCTGCAGTTGAAAACAATCTTCAGATAACAATTCTTTCCACCAGAATCACGAATTTCATCTTTAATATAAACATTTGAAGTTTCAGCATGCTATGCTCCTTAATTCAAATGAGCTATAACAGATTAGTAGCATTTATCGATATATCAACAAATCTTATTTTTTTTTTACAGATCTTGTGCAGATAGGCAGTTGTGACAGTTGTGACTGTGCTATGGAATCTTACCAAACCAATTAAAACCTGCATTAACTCAACAGAATCATTGCATTGTGTTAAAATAGTCCTACCCCACTATACTATATCTGACCAAGTTTAAAGAACAAATTAATCCCTGGCTCACTGTGATTAGTACAGAAACAGCTGACTTAGCATCCACTGAAGGTAATGACCATTGCTCAGACTTGCAAGAATCCCACAGTGGGTGGGAGTGAAGGGCTTAGCCCCCTAAATGATAAATCTCAGCCATTAATCTTAGCTGTGGCTAGAGTCATGTGACTGATAATCACAGGCAGTCCCTTTTCAGGCTCTTAGCATTGGTTCCCGCCTTTCCTCAAAACGGAAGTCAGTGTTTTCGTCAGTGTGAAGTAAAGAAGGGTGCTTGCGCAAGTCTTGAAAATCTTAAGAAGTATGGAAGCACTGTTTTCCAGACCTTGAAAAATCTTGAGTCTTTGTGTGAAAGTCTTGATAAAGTATGGAAAAATGTATGGTAGAATTTTACAGTATGCTCAAAGGCATTGTGAAATGAGAAATAGGAAGGTACTCTAATAAATTTACTAACTGGTCACATACTGTATGGAAAAATTTACATTTCTAATAAACACAATTGGTACATCTCATACAGTGAAGTAGGCTGTAGGCATACAAGTATACAAGTATATAAAGTCAATGAAAAAATCTGTCAGGAATTTTAATTTGGAAAAAGAGCAAGCACCCTGTAAAGACTGCCCCTGCTTCCTGTTAGTGCCCGATCAATGTTTCTTTCTTATTGGTACATTACTGATTTACAGTAGAAACTCCTGAAATGGACAGTTTGACCATTTCTAAGATCTACTACATAGTTTTAATAATTATAATTTTAATTTAACATGTACTATTTTGTCCCCTTGTCTGCACTGATAAGAATAGAGTTTAATTTATGTTTATTTTGGTTCATTTGGTTCATTTTGAATATCTTGTATATTGTAGTCAAGATGTTGTCACATTCAAAGCCACTCATCCCACCGTGATGCGCACCCATCCATCTCCCTGTAGTGCTGCTGCACTGTTATAGAGGTGTTTAGTTCAGCTGTTCGAATGGACTCTTTCTAATGAAATGTCATGTGGTCCCCTCACAGGCCTTCCTGTTTGCAGCGGACGCGGGGCAGAGGGTGCGGAGGGAGCGGAGGGAAAGGACACATATGGCAGTCTAAACCACTCTGCAGTGTGCTGAAAGGCCTTGGACGCACTGATAACACTGACTCCAACTGGCACAGTGGGATATGGGCTGTCCATTGTGTCTCACTATGCATGGGAAGAGAAAAGGAAGCCACCTGGGTACAATGTTATCTTTCTGTTTCAGATCTTCGGTCTCAGATCTTCTTTCAGTCTATCTGTTTTACCACATCTGGGGCACAAAAGTAACAGACTTTGTCATCAAGCAACAGGTGATTAATATGTTATTGTTGACATTGTTGATAATGGGTATTTACTGGTTGCTATGGTGATGGCGCTGTACGATGGCTACCGTTAGCCGTACCTCCACTTTATTTTTCACTTTTATGTTTTTCTTTTTCATTTCTGGCACTGTGCTGTAGCCTACAGGTGACCTTGATTTGTGGTTGTCACTTTGTTTGGTTCGTTTATTTAAGGATTTATACGTTTTTCATCACACACATTTAACGCACATTCAGTATATCCTAAAATAGTTTTATTGACCTCCCATAATTACACCATTTTTTTTTTCACAAAAAGGCCAGAATGCTCAATTAATTCAGAGAAACTGCTCAGTGCAAGACATACTGTCTGGCACAAGACAAAGAGCTATGATCACATTTGGTTTCTGTTCCCCTAATTCTATTTTGGTAGCACACTGTTAGTGGTACGATTTTCACTGATACGCTAACCAGTTTAGTCTAGTTTAATAAAAGAATATACACCAGTTTACACCATTACACCATTAAATTGTGTCTTACTGTAAATGTAAATCATGCTTTTGATGTACCGGTATATTTTATATTAATGTATAGTAACATCTTCCAATGCGTGTTTTTTTTTTTTTTTTTGTAAAGAGCACTTTTGAAATTAAGGACACCCTGTCAGAGTGGGTCCTATCATGTGTTGTGTCCAATGTAATGAATGAATGAGGGCATCATCACATAAAATAATAAAATAATAAAATATAATAAATACTTAAGTGTTAATAGAGTAAATACACCCAAGCAAGGCCTAAAGCCACATACAGACAATCAACATACGTCCAGCTGATATAACAATCAGACAATCAATCAATCAATCATGTAAGCGCATTCAACAAGACATGTTTCATAGCGTTTTAACAGCAGGGGTACAAATGATCATTTGGTTGATCATTATCTACTTTTAGTAGCATAAAGACATGTTATTGCAATTGGGTAAAAACTGTGTATGAGTCTTTTTGTCCTTCTATGTATTGCTCTATACAGTTTGCCTGAAGGCAGCAGTTCGAACAGGAAGTGTCCGGGGTGTGAGGTGTCCTTTATGCTTTTATGGGCTTTTTTGAGGCAGCGGGAGCTGTGTAGGTCTCCCAGTGTGAAGAGAGGGTAGCCGATGATCCTTTGGGCAGTGTTGATGACTCCGTGGAGTGCTTTAACAAGGCACTGAAGTTTAAAAGAGCATTCAAGTTTCAAACGACAAAGAGACGGAGCTGTCAGATGCTGGTCAACGTGCGGTTTTATTGAACAGAGTTGAGTTCATGAAGCAACCTCCCTCCTTCAAAAATGACAGTGCTTATATACCTCTTTTCACATTCCTTTCCTCACAGACTTTTCTATATCTGTTCTCCTGCTTTGTTATTCATCCACTCCTGCACTGTTATCATCTCATCTCATGTCCCACCTGTGACTGACCTCTGACTAACCTTTTTTGTGTATTTTGTACTACCCTCAAGCCATCTTTCCTGTTATTTTCCACCATATAATTCAATTGAAATCCACCATGTCATTCAATTGAAAGTTTTCTTACTTTTCTTTTTAATGCTTACAGTATATGGGGTGTCTATTAAAGAAGCAGACTGCAATAATGACTAGAACCAGTTGTGCCTCATAACAATTTAACAGCACTCAGCACAGCAGGCTTCTCAGGGACTTCTTATCTGCTACTGATGCTAACTCCAGCTCCATGCCCACCACAGAGCCAGTTTTTCCTACCAACCTGTCCATATGACAAACAACCTTAACCTATGACTGCTGACTGTACAGTTATTGTGATGGTAGTGATACTTAAAGAGATGCATAAAATTATGTAACTTTACACAGACTGTAGTGAAACACCAAACATGTGATGTCATGTGACATCAGTCATAATATGTTTATGACAAACCATCATGAGGTTGTGACACAGAGATGAAAGGTATATGTGGGGCCCTTCAGGAAGTGCTTCTACATAAGCAGGTTGTCACATTCCAACCCCCCCCCCTACCCTTCCTTCTAAGGAAGAAATGTCCTCAAACCTGTTCTCTTTGCTTTGATACTGCCAATCGAGCACCCTAGCCTGGCGAATGAGACGATTTAGGAGTATAGCAGACACAGTGTACTGAGTGTATATGGGTTGGGAGGGCATACTATTGATAGCAAAGGATGTGGTATGCTGTGTATGTGAGATAAAGGTGTTTTCTGGTAATGGCAGTGTACTGTAGAAAACAGCATTTTATTTCTATGGGTGACAATATCAAATACAGTGTTGAATGTCAGGTAAGTGATTTTGAGAAAAAAATGACAAGCTACTATAGAGTACTCGAGAACATCAACATTGCAGTTTCATCATAAGTAATGATGGCAACAATGACAATACCAATGCAAACAAACCAAACAGGTTATTTAGAAAGGGGTAACTTTTGATATGTTATAACGTTTGGGGTAGACAGCACTCTGACTCACCACCAACACCTGGATGGACTTCTTAATTCAATATCAAAATCATTGCAATGAAATATACTCAACAAAAATTAAAGGAAACAAAAATTAAGGAAAAGAAAACAAAACTATAATTGCTTCCTCTCCCCTCCTGAAGGGAACGAGAATCCTGTGCCCCTTTGCCCGAGCAGCGCTGTGCCCCCTACTGAAGTGTTTAGAAATGTGGTTGGGGGTAATTTGAAGAGCAGGCGTCATCACTGCTTGTTAGTGGCGTCGCTAATTGGAGTTTGGGTGGGAGCCTGTGGCTGTGCTGGAGGCGGCACAATCCAAACAGCCTGGCCTGTGGTGCGCTGCGCTGCGGTGGAAGGCGGGTGAGGGCACCCGTGGGAGGAAACCAGTTGATGCAGTCCATTGTGGAGATCAAATAGCCTACCACATGCTAGCAATGCATGGGGCGCTACAGTGGGCGGATACATAAGTGATAGGGCAAATACTTCATGAATCACACACAAACATGGGCTTCAAGATAATAGGCCTGGTTTTAGGGTGGATTTCCATCCCTGTTAAGACTGTTTAAGTTCTAGTATAGCTTTAAAACATTTACCTGTTCATTTAACATTCACCTATTTTGTTTCATTTTGAGAGGGGGTAGATTTCATATATCAGCTTTAACATAGTCAGAATTAGTGTGTATTTCATATGTATAAACAAGCTGATTAAAAGCACAGTTTTTTGTAAGCTATGCTAAGTTCTCTTAAGGGGCAAGTGATTTTGCAAAAGTTGGAAAAATATATAAATTAAATGTTATCTATACAAAGTATTTCTATTTTTATAGCTGTTGTTGTTTTTATGTTAACATACTATTAACTGTTAACTGTAATATTTGTATCTATTAACCGTTTTTTTTATCAGAGCATGTTAGGTTGGTCTTGGTTGCTCAATTTAAGTAGAGAACATGGCAAGCTGACATTGCATGTACAGAATATAGTAGGTCTTGGCCAATAACTAAAGTTGGTTTCATTTTAAAGCACAGGGAATGATAATATGACAGTGATACCCAAAGGTTTGTGACTATATTTGTTGTGGTATAATTTCCCAGCAACAGTTAAGTCCTTTTTCAGTGCCATATGATCATATTGCTCTCCCCAGGAGGTCATCCAACAATCGCTTCAACAAATTGTGTAATTACAGTCACCATTTGATACACTGAACATACTTCATAGCTTATAAACAGCAACTTGACATTTGCTGGTTTCACTACCAAACACAATGTGGCCTCTTTTTTCCCTCTCTGGGGACTGAAATGCATCGGCTTCTTCTCCCGCTCAGACATTAGGAGGGATTTCTCCAGTCGCCATGCGAGGCGGAGAGAGAAGGCTTCAATAACATGGCCACGCGCTCAATGACAGAGCGAGACAACATGCTTCTCCTGCTTACTGGAAGTGAGATGCAAATGTGTCTCAGACCCCTCCTATATATTGGATAAAAATACACCCTTGGGTTTGATTTCAGGTCGGAGACGCGTTTGAGTCGGCCTTGCAGGCCCAGCCGGAGGTTGGAGTATTAGAAGCACGCAGGCATGCTGTAGCTCCCAAGAGAATGGTGTGGCTCTTAAGGAATGTCAATTTTAGACTGTAATTCCATAATTCAAATGGCGAAATGGTATTGGCAGCCTGGGACCAATAGTTGGTGGTTTCAACCAGAAACTAAGAAGTCGTGTCCCTGTGTATTCTCCTCTGCGATTTCTGGCAAGAAGGGTATTTTCAGTGTTTCTAAAACATCACTTAGCCCTCAAGATGAAACCTCTTGTGTGGGCAGTGCGACTGGATTTCTTTTCTCTTTTTTTCCCTGCTTTTCCTTAAGTGAAACAGTTTTCTAATGCTTTTCTATTTTATGGTTGGTCAGATGAAGAAGAATTCGACCTCACACAATAGGGGTGGCGAGAACTCGGCCACAAAATCACCCACACTGCTCTCTTGATCGAAATGACCAAATGTTTACAGACAGGGGAATTAAAGAGTGAGGAAAGGTTACAGGGTGAGACTGTGTCATTATGTGTCAGAGTAGGGGCTGGAGGGTGACTCACTGTGGAGGACCAAAGAATGGCCATTAGCTGGGTGCCAGGCCACTGTGTCTGTATCAGGTCCAGATGGAACCTGCAGAGGCTGGAACTGTGAGACTGGTTACAGAACATCCATGTCACCATGGCAAACCTCCATGGCCATGACAAAATTTCATAAACATGGTTGCCTGATAGAAAAACTTTTTTCCTGTATGACACTGTAAACATGTCTGCCGCCTATCAAGACTTGTCCCTGTCCTTGCTAACAAAGATATAATTCTTGTATACAGTATGGATACCCTCTAGGCCTTCCTCTGCCAAACCTCGGCAAGAACATGGGTCTATGTGGAAAGACCTTTTTCTGTTAACATGGGTATGTAGAGAATGTAAGTATGAAAAAAATACCCCAGTATGACTACACAACACTTCTCATAAGCACGGTTGTCTTTTATAAGGCTTTCTTCTCTAACAATAGGTGCAAGGTATAAATACTTTGGTTGTTTAAATGTAAACATTGTACAATAAGACTACTTGTAAAGCTTATTTTTATGAATAACCTCCAGAAAACCCACTATAGCACACAGAGTTAGACTAAGGTAAATGACTGGCGATTCATTTATTTAATATACAGTATCCTACTGTCCCCGCCTTCATTGTGGGTTCTGTGCACACACACACACACCTAATGACAACTGACACACACACATACATTCTTCTCAGTGGTTCTGTCCAGTGGTCAGAACCGGGTATTTATTTCTAATTTCTATGATGCCCCAAAAACACTCAAAATATACCGCAAGTTCTTTTAGGCAGATCAAACATATTTTATGGAAGTAGCTATGATAGTTTTAGTCCTGATATCTAGATATCAGCTGTGGTCATATTTATGTATCTCTCTACAAAAAACATCTGTTCAATTTAAACTGGTAATAAATTTGAATTTAAGGCAACCTATACATACACATGAAAGGATGCATACAATTTATTCATCTTCATACAATTAAATAATTCTCATCTCTTAGTGTACTTTTACACCAAAGGATAGTGTAAAAAAGTGTGTATACTTTGGCAGTCCATTATTCTTTGCCACTGAGAGTGGTGGGAGGAATAAAAAAGCATTTATGGGTAAAGTAAAACCTCTTTTTCTCTCCTCCATGCTCAATCAGCAGGTCTGTGGGTAGCATGTCTCATGACCAGGCTGTGGGCTGCCCTTCTGAAAAACGCGTTTCAACTTCCATCCCTCACCCTCCATGCAAGTGTAACCTTAAAACATGGCAGCCTGCCTTCAGCCTAATCAGGATGTGTAATAAGTCCCTTTCTTCCAGATGCATGCTGAGAGGAGATTGAATGTGTGTGTGTGTGAGAGAGAGAGAGAGAGAGAGAGAGAGAGAGAGAGAGAGAAAGAGAGAGAGAGGGGAGTGTTGGGTATTGCAGGAGAGTTGGTTAACTGAGTCCAGCTGTGTGGTAATTATGACTGAGATACAGTCTCACTCTGGCTGTTAGCTCAACCTGTGTGTTCCTCTCTGTAAATTATAAGTCTTTACGGTATATACGGAACCGTGTGTGTCTGCAACTATGTGTGCGTGTTTTCTTTATTCCCGGGGACTGTTAAGCTCTCAGGCACCATGTGTGCATTTTCTTACTGTATTTAGGAGGAGCTTAGGTGGTTTCAGGGGGCAGACAATTAGAGTCTTTACTTGTCTTTTTTCCATTTCAAAAAAGAAGACAAAAAAACTGCACAGTCACTTTTGTTTTTCCTCTAACTTGGTTTGCTGACACTCGCTGCTTCATGACACCAGTGACTCGGACTCGTACATGCCGATTCAGTTACTTTTACATGCGTTTTTTTTTTCTAGTTTAGATAAAATACAAAATGAAATTAGTTGAGCATGTATGAATCTGTGTGTGTGTGTGTGTGTGTGTACAAGTGTGTGTGTGTGTGTGTATGTGTTTGTGCCTGTTAGTACAGCTGGCATTAGCAAGTCTGTTGCAGCTTGTGGTGAGAATGTGGTGGTGCTGGCTGTGTGCTCTGGTTTAAATGTGCATGGGAGTGTGTGTGTGTGTCTACATGCGTGCATGTGTGTATGTGGATGTGTGTGTGTACCGTGTAAGTGGGAGCAGCTCTTCTGGTCTGTCTACTGGTGCCCTAATCCTGCTGGTCTTACCCACTCTCTCTCTCTCTCTCTCTCTCTCTCCCCTCTGACTGCCCAATCTTCTCTGAGTGAGTGACCCATGGGGAGGTGAGGAGAGAGGATGAGAGGAGGAAGAGAGAGAGAAAGAGGGAGAGAGAAGAAAGAGGGAGATTCAATTCAACAGACAGAAAGACAAAACAGGCTGGAAGAGGCTGTGTGTTTCGAGGCGTCTACCCCACGTGCTGCTGGCTTCTGTATATGTGGGTTTGTGTGTATGCGTGTGCGTGTGAATGTGTGTGTGAGTTTGGACATATGGATATGTGTGAGAGTGACCCAACTGATTCCCTCCTGAATGAGTGAGGGAGAGGGAGCGTGGTTAGTGCGGTGAGTGTGTAATCGCACACGTGTGTGTTTGTGTGTGTGTGTGTGTGTGGAGCCGCTCTGCTGACCACCATCCCTGGTGCGCAGCACACGGCGGCCATGGAGATCCCCAGCATCACACACATGGGAAGCAGTGGTGGAGGCGCCACAGACAACGCTGTCAAATGGCAACTCTGCTACGACATGACGGCCAAGACCTGGTGGATGGTGAGTGAGCCTGAGGGCACTGAACGAGGAGGTGGTGGTGGGTGGTGGGGATGCAGGTGGGGGTGGATGGAGGGTGTTGGGTCTGCATGTCTCATCTTCACAGGTTAGAACTGGATGACTAATTGTGTTTACAGAAGGAAATGTATGGAACTGCACTGGAACTGTATAGAGGTGTGATGATAACTATTGTTAATATAACTATTGTTATTGTGTGATTTAATGTCAAGTGGCATTATTTGATTTTACATGGCAGCACAATCCATTACGGTCAGTTGTTTTGCGGATTTGGGCAGATTCAATGAAAACAGAATATTAGAATTAAGTTTGGACTGGGTGTCCAAAATCCTAAATCCTGCTCTCTGGGCTTGTTTTCCAATTTTTCATGTGACAGAATATTCGACTCAAAGTCAGCATGTTTGACCGCTTGTCAGCAGCTTGACAGCATTTTGTACATACTGTTATTATCATTGCTGGTTGGATGCCCTCCCCTATTAACCGTCTATGTGAGTGTGCTACGGTACCTCACTGGGTTGTTTGTCATGTGTTTTAGATGTCAGTGCTTAACCCAGACCTTTTATCACATCTGTAGTTTTGGTAGTTGATAGTTGATCAATTCTTCTCAATGTGGCAACAGTTGCTGATCATAATTTTGGCCGTGTTAAAATGGTGTCTTGGTTATGCTAATATCAGTGATTACTAGGTCTGGAACAAAAATGGAATTGTAGGTATCATTTATTACCTTTGCGTTCCCAATGAAACTCCACCATGCCTTGAAGTTTGGTGAATTTTCCCTCCTGCTTTCCAGGGGGTTGTGACTCCTTTGAGTTTTCCATGCTCTGGAGAGCTGCTTTCTTCTCTCGGCCAGTTGCTTTTGGAATGCCCTGTGTTTGCTCAATGTTCCAGTCTCCCTTTTTGGCTTATTTATCCATCTGTAATGGATTGAACTCCTCCACCCCCTCCGCCATTTCTCCCCCCACCGCCACTCGCTCACTCTCTCCAGCTTCTATAACAAAAGTGATTGCCCCCTTCTCTCTCTCTCTCTCTCTTTCTCTCTCTCTCTCCCTCCCTTGCATTTTACTTCTTCCACACTGCTTTGCTCACTATTCAGCATTAGCCACCCACGTTTTTGTTTAAACCACCCTGGCAATTAAGACGTGCCACGAGGTCTTACTAATAACTAATCAAAATGCGGGGCTTTGATTGTTTGTCAGGCACGCTTTGAGAAATGGGCCTCTGTTTCACACATGTGCTGCGCTTGGCTCTGCACTCCAGCCCCCTTTGCCTGCCTGGGACCAGGCCAACTCTCAACATCCACTTTCAGGCAGTGAGAGCAGGCCTTCCTTTGTCCTGTGAACTGTAATAATAAATAATAATTATCTTTTTATTTACATAGTACTTACCTTTATTTACGTGGTGCTTACCAAGCATATAGACGCACAAAGTGCTTTATAACCCAACAGTGTAAATTAAAATGATATATACTGTAGAACATGAGGTAATTCTTCCACAGCCACATGAATACATTAACGATAAATAATAACATGCCAAATATCCTCTTTACTTTAGCTGACACTTAAATCTTTGTGAAACTACACTTGAATTTGACTTTTGTTTTACTTCACTGATTTCTTGCTGGTATACATAGCACACTTGTCAGTATAGTCAGTATGGACAAAGGCATTTTCCATACTATATGACTAAATATAAATGTGAAGTACCAATGCAGCTCTGAAGAAGACTGTGTGCTCCTGACACTACTGTGATAAGTGTAACAAACCAAGCAGTCACTGTTGAATGCCTTCTCTTGTCATGGGTCAGTATATGGGGTGTATGCTAATGTCATCCATTTTGGGAGATGTGTTCTTTTTGCCCGTGCGTTTCACATGACAGACACTTACTCATTCTTGGCTGTAACCTTTTCAGAGTTACAATGATCTCATTAAGGATATGCTAATTTGTCGTATTGAGTTTTTATATGTATGTTCAGTTGATTCACGTGTAGAAGTGTGTGTGTGTGTGTGTGTGTG
>JAGFZM010001065.1:361351-382627 GCA_017657215.1 Limnothrissa miodon | reverse complement strand
GTGTGTGTGTGTGTGTGTGTGTGCTTGTGTGTGTTAGTGAGTGTGTGTGCACATCTGTGTCTTTGTGTGTCTGTGTTTGTATTTACTGTTGTTTAACCTTCCGGTTACAAACGTTTGGTCAGGATGAGGGGGTGGGAGACTCAGACATATGTTTGTCTATTGTGGTCATAAACTCGGACATGATGACAGAAACAGGAAAAAGAAGTTCCGTTCACAACACACCAGAAAGCACAAAACTACAATATTTTGATACTTTTACACTCATTTAAACCTTTTCACAAAATATAACTTAAGACTCATGATTTGTCTGCTACCTTACATTTAAATTAAAAGCAAAATGGATGTTGATATGTATAAAAAGCAGGCGTAACTCTTCATGTTGTGGGTAGAACTGAATGATCAAATTGACTAAATTGAACTGAATGACTAAATTGCTTGCTGAAATAAAACCATGAATTGTTTATTCTGTGGCAGCAGTTCAGTCAGAGGTCTCAGCTGGTGAAATGCTTTGATCTGTCAATTAATATGAGAAACTCTGGAGTTGAAACAGAGTTGTAATGAATCAGTATAAAGAATGGCCAAAAATGGTTTCTGTTTGTGGATATTTGTGGGTGGTGGCTGATTGAAATTTTGATGTGGGCAAATCTGTTGCACTTAAGGCGGGTGAAAAGCTTAATCAAAGAAACATCTTAGATTTTAGGATTTTCTTAAGTAAGACCAAACGTCGGATTAGTGATGTCTAAGGGGGCTTAGACATTAAATACAAACATTTACATGAGCAAAACTTTGTTCTGGCTCTATGGTCCAAGTGTATTAGCCTACACTAAGTGGAATCTGAGAGAGAATCCAAATTTGGGTTGGGATTTACAGTAGACATCCTTCCTACTTCAAAAACGACCCTATCTTTATTTAGCAGTTTGACATGAGTTCCGTGGGCTGTGCGAACGTCAGTAGGCTAGGCTACTCATTTATTGGGACGTGCCACATACTGAGTCAGAGAAGTTGTGAGATCACTAACCTTTTAAACTCGTTCAGGACTGCGCTATGCATCGATAGACATGTGGTTAACCATTTGGTTACATTTGAGTGAAATTTAGTCAAATTCCTTTGTGAAAACATAATAATGTTGTCATATATGTATATTTATTTCTGCTGTTTAAACCTCGC
Source organism: Limnothrissa miodon (assembly GCA_017657215.1). Lineage (NCBI taxonomy): Eukaryota > Metazoa > Chordata > Actinopteri > Clupeiformes > Clupeidae > Limnothrissa > Limnothrissa miodon. Next base: position 381,460 of record JAGFZM010001065.1, on the reverse strand, counting down.
TTTTAACCGGCTTTTCATTTCTCCATGTTTTGCTGAAATAGGCTATTTGTCAGCACTAGAGAACATTATTGCCTAGGCCAGGGGTCTTCAACCGGGGGTCTGCGACCCCTAGGGGGTCCGTGGTGGTACTGCAGGGGGTCCGCGAAAATATTTCGTCTGAAGCATTTTTTTTCTCTTCCAAAAAATAAAAATTGTCATAGTTAACATAATGTTCAAAAGAAAATTGCTTCATATTCATTTTTAAATAACACATTGTAGGCCATGAATCATGCATGTGATCCCTGCGTAACATTTTGCTAACCTATGCCAAAACACATTAGCATTCATAAATGTACAAATACAGGTCACCGCTTCAGCCTGAGCCTTATGTGACATTGCCTCGCAAATCCCATCAGTCCTAGAATAGAGAAGCTCCACTCACCAGGTTCAGTGCTCTAACCAGAACCTGGTAGCTGATCAGTTATCTTTAATTCTTCGTCCCACTATAATAAAAAATGTGACCCTTGTGATCTTGTGATCATTGCGATTTAAGAACACTTCCCCTCCATGCGTTTTAGTTAAATAGCTTCGTATTCAGCAAACTCGTTCTTTTCATTCCGGGAGATAAATTACGTTTGACTCGTCTGTTCAGTGTCGGGACTGATGAACCCTGAACTTTGCGGGGTATTTGTTCTATGTGATGTTTTGCTTTGTTGTTTTTTTATGAGAGTCTGCGGCTTTGAACTTCAAGGCGATCTGCGCGAATTCATTCATACAACGTTCCGTCACAATAAAACGATAACGATAATCTCATGTTTCCTTCTGAAAGACGAAGTTATATTTACACAAGAGGAAGAGGCTTTCTGTCTGTATCAGTTTGAGCTAATGAAGCTTTGCCTGAATTTAGCTGAATATATCCAGCTAGTTAACCCTTGTGACATTCATTCTGTTATAGGGCGAATTTATGCAACTATGTAAAGAAACGAGATGTTACCCCCATTAATAATGACGCCTGTTTAGAATGTGTGCGTGCGTGCGTGCATGTAGGCACTCATAACTGACGGTCCAAATGACGGCAGGATTTGAGGTGGGCCAGGTGTGTAAGATAGCTGTCAAAACGTTTCTCTTCTCAACAAGTAGGCCTAATGCCTGTGAATGGGGCGATGACGTATTTTGACAGTTGAGTAACGTGTGCCAAGTCGTATCCATAATATTGAGAGGCGTATTGAAATTTTGATTTCGTACTTGTAATTTTTGAATTCGTATGTTTTATGCATGACTGAACTCATTTGAGAACTCACAAATGTTTATTTTATGCACAACTAAATACGCACGTGTATCAAATACATGGACACAAAAATTTTGACAGCAATCTTACTCCATAGGTGTGGGGGTCCGTGCTCAGTCTCTCTCACAGCCAAGGGGTCCTTGAGCTGAAAAAGGTTGAAGACCCCTGGCCTAGGCTATACATTTCATTTAGGCTATGTGTTTAATGTTAACAATTGGTAGATCTAGCCATGCCATTTAGTCCACTTGTAGCTTATAGAATGTGTAGACAGAAGAAAAGTATGGCCTACAGCTATAGCCTTAACATTAGCTTTTGAAGCAGATATCAGAAAGTCAAACAAGTAGGCCTAGGCCTAGACTAAACTGTACCTGGACCTATGTTTAATGAAGGCTACGACCTCTAAATCTCTGTGGCCCCTTTCAAAAATCGCAACAATACAATGGCACCTAAATTTAATGTAAGACCATCTTGGGTTTGTTCGGTACATCAACTAAAAAGTTATTTGTATGTGTGAACAAATAGAGTTTTGCAGCAAATAGAGTCTTACAGCAATTGCATTTGAGGTCTTAGGTGGGAGGCTGTTGCCCTTGCGCTCATCAGCTATCAGCCAGGGTTTGTTAAACAACCCGTGGGATCCTGCGGTCGGAGCCGGTCTAAGGCCGGTCTGTTGTACCGCTGTGGCCCAGAGTAACGAAGCGTCTGCTTTTGGAGCGGCTTCCTCAGCACTTCTTGCTCGGCTCCGGAGCAGCGCTAGGTCAGACCAACGGCTTGTGGTTCTAGGCCGCGACTTCAGACGTCTGGAAACTAGTGTGAATCATTCCGAGAATCCAAAACAGCGAGGAGGCTAAAATTAGGAAAAGGGACGGTCAAGTAGCCTAAAGCGCCAGCTAAGAAAAAGATCTCTCAGCTGCCTTTTCACAGTTCAAGAGATGCTGTTTTTAGAGAGGGTGTTGTTTTGGGATGAAAGAAGGCGTTCTGGTAATATTTACTTTCAGTAGGCTAGGCCTGAGGGTCCCCGGTGTCCCAGGAACACCCTCAGAGTAGGCTACGGGAAATATTAGGCTACATTCTTAACGTCACGGGCAACTGTAATAAATCAACTTAGGCTACGGAAACTACTTCAATTGCATAACCATGTTGCTAAAGGTTTAAGTCCTTGCTGATACGCCCCTTGGGTTTAAATCTACATAGCATGGATTCTCCTTCGTCTTGACCCATCATTTAATTAACAAGAGTGGAGTAGCGATCAAAAAGGCAATCTCTGGTTCGCAGATTATCTTCTCTCATCAGCAAAGGAAAACATTTAGTTTTCCAACTCCTCGGGCAAAAGGCCCGTCTCTAATCCTCACGCCATCTGTGCGAAAAGATCTTGTCAGACACGCAATGATGTTTCCTTGCTCATCCCATCATTCCATTCACTTGTTTGGTGTAGGCTAGTCTACTCTGTTGTTGTGAGATAAATATGATGTAAGTCTAACTCATTTTTTTCAGGAAATAGGATAGGCCTACTGAAAAACAGTGAGTTATTTTTTTTACTCCCTCTCGAGACCTAAATGTCTCGTTCTTTTCCGATTCCATTAGGCATACTAGCCCACTAAGCACGCAGTTGTAATGACGGAAATCCTAAGAGGATATTTCACTTTGACCTTACGAAACTAACCTTTGTGTCCTTCGAAATCCGACTGAATTTAAAGAAAAGACGGTCAAAGTGGTTTAAAGTGGTTGGCACTTACTTAATGCCGAGTCTTGACACTCTTGGTAGCCTATGTATGTTTAGGTACAGTATTTACCAACTGGCTTTTCCTTCAATTTCTGATTACTGTTCTACTGCTAGAAATGTTGGTGAAACTGAAGCCTCGCCTATTCTTTTCGCTTATAAATACAAACTTGACGTTGTGCTAGTCAGGCAATTGAAATGGTTCTTATATGTGTGGAAATGTGGGGAATTTTAGTCTTTTAGTGCATACATTTTATATAAAAGGTCACTTTCCTCATCCATTGGCCTGACAGTACAGCCTGATCTACGGAGTACAGCATAAACTACCTTTTTACCACAAGAGGGCAGCAGAGGCCCTTTTTGTAACCTTATCATCTCTGCTGCGATGCGTTGCCCTGGCTGGTGTTGGTTCATAGCCTTTGGCCGGTACCCAAGCAAAAGCAACTAAGCCTGTTTAATTTCTTAACTCCTTAGGCCTTCTCTAGTTCATAGTTTCGTGCTTCCACAAGCTTTCTTAAAGAAAGAATGACAAGGATTAGACATCCTTGTTTTTTCGCTACAGGCCTAATGGTTTGAGTTTAACGATTTAGTTAATCAACAATAGGCTACACATGCCTTCTTTACGGCTGGCCAGTCTGTTTAGGAACAGGCCCTTCAGCTGAGGCTGGTGTTGGAACCCCACCAGGTCTGAATGTCTTTGGCGTATATGCGCATGCAATCCCAGTGTTTGTTTGAGTGAGGAGTCAGCCAAAAACCCATGCTCTAGGCGTCTGATATTGCACACATGCGTAACTTTTCTTCTGCCCCCGTCTTGAATACGTTTCCAGGAGTCCTCACTCGAATGTGCATAAATGTGGTGCATGCTCTGTGCCAAGTGCCTAAAGATACAAGCCTTAGATGAGCTCTTTTTCTGCATGTACCAGTACTGAGCATGTGTCAGTTCTCTTGTCCATTGTTCCTATGTTCACTAAGTATTATGTGTTTTATTCTTCTGAGTGGAAATGTACCAAAATGTAACCTGTGAACACAACTAACCTGCGAGCAACAGGGATAAAGGTCATACATTTAAAAATTTAGCTAACAGCGATTTACATTTTTCACAATACTTCCTGGTAGCGAAAACTTATTCCAAGAGCTCATCAATGCAAAAGAGTTCTGGAAATATGCATATCTCTTACAGTGAAACAATATCTTGTTGACCCACGTGGTAAAGCCAGGAATTTCTTCTCTTTCTTATCTTTCTGCTAAGTGGCCGCACAGCCATCTCTCTATGTTGGTAGTTCACATCTCTCCACCAACCACTATCTGGGGATGAGAGGGCAAAAGGAATGACAACACATCCAGTCAGACAAGACCAGCCTTGTGGAAAGTAGCACTGCAGTGAGTGGTGTGACTTGGTGTGTGTGTGTGTGTGTGTGTGTGTGTGTGTGTGTGTGTTTGATTGTGTGTGTATGTACATGTATATGTGTGGCATTGTGTGTATTTGTGTCTCATTAGGTGTGTGTGTGTATGTGTGAAAATGTGTCTTCACCAGACCAGTCAGCACTTGCACATAAACTTGCACATTTACATGGAGGCCAAGTAAAAAAAAAAAAAGTACCTGCCTATAGCAATGCACCCACACAACCTCACAAGCATGTGTGAGGTCTGTCGGCACACTCTTGTCTGTAGGCAGTGGTGGTCAGTTTCTTTTATTTGTCAAATACACAAGCCCTGTTTTATTGGCACAACATGTACATTGCTATTTAGGGCAGATACTTTCAGAAAGATCACACACGCTCATTGTTTTTGATCTGGTCTGCTTGGACATTAACGCACAGCATGCTGCAGAGAGATATTCATTTGTAATAGGATTACGAATATTAAAAGGCTTTGACACTGGGGTTGCTTATCAGTGTCTAATGAGAAGCCCTGGATCTTCCCTCTCAAGCACAGGTACATTAGCCTATTACAGCATAATCACTGCCAAATTACTGCAGAGTAATCAGTTTCTAATAGCCATTAGTTCAGTCCCAAAGGGGATTTGGATCATGATAAATTAAACCTCCACATTATGCAAATTGACACGGTGTGTTTCTGGGAGAGAAAGCTGACTAAGCTGGCTTTACTGGGTCAGCAGTCAGACTCTCTCTCTCTCTCTCTCTCTCTCTCTCTCTCTCTCATGCTCTCCTGCCTGGCAACCTTGTCTTTGTTATAGCATGGCAATCACCCCTTGTTTGACAAAGCAGAAAAATGTCTGGTAACGCTTTATGATAACTTACATTAATAAGCCATTGTCATTCCAATATTAGCTAAAAACAAATCATGACTGAATCTAACATTCACACATGATTTGTACAGCCTTTCTGACCATCCATCACATATCCCTTCATAAGAAAATAATGCAACAAGATTTGATTGAAGATTGTCTTGTTTGTTGCATCATGAGTTTCATCATCGTGCACTTTACACGCACACACACACACGTGTGTGAGTGTGAGTGTGTGTAATGTACTATTCTTAGCTTACCTCTGAAATGGGCCATCTGAGAATGACCATCTCCAGGACATACCCTGAACTGCCTCTCAGTTTCATAAAACACACTCCTGGCCCACACTCACAGACCCATTCCCAAATCCCACCAAACCACAGCAGAGGTATTTTTATTCCTGGGCTCATCAAAGTCTGTGCATTGGCCCCGTGTGGCCATCAGTTCAGGTTAGTTCCCCTCAGCTCACCTGCTAACAGTTAGTCTGGTGGAGTGTGAGAAGATTCTGTCCATATGACTGTATGCTGTATGTTTATGAGCTGAGACATGTTAAACAGGTGTAGGAGGAGGACGGACAGAAAATAGCTCCATGTTCTGGAACCAATTCTGCCTCCACACTGTCATTACCTTTTGGAAAGGGAGGCCCATTGCTTTATTTTATTTATTTCTATTTTTGGCTAAAAGAGCAGTGTGCAGCAGTTTCTCTTCTGCCTGTGGTTTATGAGTTTGTGCTGACAGTAGGGGGGTTATAATTCTTAGCTGGATTTTTTTAGGGTTTAATAGAAGTGGAGAATTCACTCTGCTAAAAGTCTTCACAAAAGCATTCACCATTACCTCTGGATAGGATAACATTGTTTTTGTGCATCTTAGCTAATTAAAGCTATATTGAAATAATGCTTATGTGAATGTTGTTCTGCTGGTCTGTTTGCAAAGAATCTATAGATATTATGCTGTGATGGTGGTGGCATCCTTGCTGTATGAATGCATGGGTGCAATGTAAGTGGTCTCATTAGGATACATTTTACGGGAGGAATTTCTAAAAAGTTTTCAAACTTTGGTACTAATGGCTCAACCTGCCCTTTGTTCTCAGGAAGTGGAGCTACATATGCATCAGAAAACAGCTGATCAAAATGCCCTGATTGCATCATCTGGAAAAGTCTGTATGGCTGGAACAAATCAGCCATGACAAATTCACCAGATCGGAGTCAGAACTAGGCAAAACAGGAGTAAGATGCCGTTCCCATGGAATCAGACTCCAAATGTTTTGAGCATCCATGAAGCAGTAGTCAAGACTATAATTAAACTAGGTCGTAATATTTATCTCCACCAGTCAGGACTGAAACGTTAAATCAAGCAGGATTAAAGGCAACATATAAAAATGTTTAGTGAACTATTCTCAACTGTTTGCCAGTGTTAAAAAACAGGAAACTATGCCCCAATTCCCCAAAACAGAGAATGAACCATGCTCACCCACTCAGTTGAATAAAAGTTACACCGAGGTTGTAAAATTCCAGAAATAAATATATAGGTGTACCTACTACAAGCATTAGGAAGCTTGATTTGAACCAGTTGTTGGTAATGGAATGGCTTGGCTCAGCCTGCAGGTGAGTGTAATGTGCCACAAATGGTCCAAAATGGGAAAATTACGCGCAATTTGCACTTAGTAAGCTGGCAAGTTGCGAGGAAAAAAAACTTTTTTATTTCTCCGAGGGGTAAGGGAGAAATGTCAGCTCTGTGCTCCCTGACAAGGATTGTACTGGCTGGGGGAAAGGTTCCAGCCTCCCTCCCCTTCAACCTACCCACCTCTTCTCTAGGCTCCTCTCATGCCGTGTGAGTTGGAGAGGGCAAACCTGAGCTCTGAAGGGGCACCACAGCCTTGGGCTTTTTTCTTTCTACTGTGACTGAGCTGGACTTTCATCTAAGCCTTGTATACACACACACACACACACACAAACACTATCCCCTACTCCCCACCACATGCCTGCCAGTTATTCTAAAATGTTGTGGTCCTTCATTTTGAGGTGAGGAAAACTCACTCAAGTGCACATGTGATCACTGTTGCATTTCCACTGAAAATGCAATGCAATAATGAATCCTCCCAGCAGTATGTCCATGTGACTGGCCCTTCCGCATCCGTTGACATCCGAGGATGACATTTATCCTTGCACATTCTAGGCTTAGTGAGTTCCACTAGTGTGGTTTAAATATAAGGTTTCATGGCAGTAGACTGGCACAATTTGCAGGATTTAGCACAGATAGTCAATAAGTGGTGGAAGGGTAAGACCTCAGCAGACATAAAACCTGCTCTTTTGGTGATCAAAGTGCTTACTAAAACTAGAATAGACTGCCGTTTGACACCAAAGTAATAATTCAAGACACCAGCAGTCAGAAGATTTGAGAATATTAATGATCTGGCAAGTCGAGGCTATGTTACTGTTGTAAGAGACACCACATTTGAATCCTTTCATATATGTATTTTCTTACCATATGTCAGTGCCCTGAAACTGGGAGATTAGCATTGGACAAGGGCTAAAGGAACTAGAGTTGTTTAATGCCTGGCATAAACACACACACTGCCCTCTAGAGGAGACCTTGTACAGTTCATGTAAAAATAATATGCCTTAGGTTATTGGCAGGGAGTAGCTCTTTGTATGAATGAGTACAGTGTTTAAAACCTGGTATGAGCCCTCATTATAAAATATTTCAGAAAATAATAGAAATAAAAATGGAACAACAGTTTCAAGTGATAAAAGCAGCTATTTTTTTTTTTTTAAGATTTCCAAAGCAACAGAAATAATAAATAAAAAACTAAGCAAATAAGTCTTCCATTGTTTAGCAGTATAACGTATGATGAGTTGCAGTTAAGTAATCTTTAAATGTTTGTGTGTGTTTGTGCTTGGTGAACCTGTCCATAAGTTTAAATTGCTCTATATAGGTGAAGAGGATTTGCTCCCATGAAGAGGGTGCGCTCCCATTCTGCTGTGTTTGCACTGCACCAGTTTATCAGTGTGTTCTTCTAAAGCACGTATAGGCTTTGTTCTATCCAATCTCTCACTTCCTTCCTGTCTCCTCTGACCATACCTTATGTCATTGTTTGCACAGCGTGCAGGCTTTACAAAAAAAAAAAAAAAAAACACTGTCAGCACTCATTTTGCAACGAAGAGAACAAGCTGCAGTGAACCAGTTTTGCAATGTGCCCAGAGTGTAATGAAATTTAAGGGGAAAAAAGGGTCAACACATTCCATATTTTCAGGGCTTGGGCGCTGCAGTAGTGTGAGAGCTTTGTGAAATCGATCATGGAGAAAGAGAGTCAGAGAGAGGCAGGTTAAGTGCACAGAAGACTTAACTTCAGGATTCATTTTTTTTCATTTTTTTCTGGGCCGTTTAGGTTTTATTCCTTTCCTCTTCATGCCGTAGGCTGTGGAAATGATGAGAGCTCAGAACCCTTTTTATTTTGTGGCTTGGCATGTCATTGGTGAATCTCCAAAGGTATGGTATGGCATGGCATGACATGCCAAGGCAGAGAGACAAAGAGAGCACACTGCCCATCCCAACTTATTCTTCTCTCTGTGCTCTGGGGGAGTTGTGGTTGGGTGATTCAGAGGAGCAGGTACAACATCCCCAGCCCGAGGCACAGTAGTGCTGCTTCCAAGACAGACAGCACGCCCCCGCCCCCAACCTTCTCAGCCCTGCAGCAAGGGAATGGAACAGTACACGGCTAAATCTAAATCTGAGGCTTAACCCATCTCTGGTACTCCGGAGCAAGTGGATCGCATGAGAGAGACAATATGAAAGGAAAGGAGGCAGACGAAGGACAAGAAAGTCTTGTCCATATTTGAATGCATGAAAGTTTGGCAGACCATATCCAGGGCTTTTACAAATACCTTGTTGTGGGGGTGCTATAATGAAACATGGCCAACACACCAAAATCTATCAAAATGTATTTTATGTTCACTTCATCTGGCATTCATCAGTCTTACCACAAATTTAGACTACATTGTTCAAGTTTCTCCGAAACATTTTATTAGAACAAAGATCTTCAACAAAATAACAATTTTTGGAGTTTATATTGTCACATAGGCTAACAATACAACCAAAACTTCTGATTCTGAAACAGGTCAATAACTTGGAGCAACTGGCCATAAATGTAATTTTCTAGGCTATCACTGTAAATATCTTATTGTTGACACAGAATATCAATACCCTATTCAACAGAGACTAAGCTGTTAAATACATAGGAGATAAAAACCTCATTCATTTATGACATGTTTATTACAATTCTATGTCATAGGAATTTTTTGTTTTACTTTTCATGCAATTAATCAGAGACTGGGTCTCATTGGAGTCTTGATAAACAAAAAAAAAGTTGCACAATATGTGGCACAGATCGGAACAGCACATGGGCCTGTTCAAACAACACACTAATCAGAAAGAGTCATCAAGAAGTCAAACATACAATTTATAACAGCAATATGTAATAAAGTTATGAAATTTCAATCTGTTGTAAGTTGAAGAAATAGGGAAAGAATATTGATAGGAAAATATACACAATAAGAGTTCTCTGAACTGGGCCTTAAGTCTGCCAGGATACATTGAATTTATTTCAATCCAGGTTTGCCAAACTGATAGTAAGATGGCAAAGAATTATTATCCTCATGCCTTACAATTCTAATTATATGCCTTATCTTGTTTGATTTTAAAAAAGGGCACAGCTAAATGTGCATAGGCATTCATATAACGCTAAATTTCTAGACCAAATTACAATGTTTTCTCAGGAGGCACATAACGTACTTGAACTGCAAGGGCCCTTAGTTATTGGCGTGGAATGGTAGCTTTGTGTTGAATTATCCTTCTCACACATACAAGGAATAAAATATCATAAGCTAATGCTAATACTGTTTTATGAGCAAAAATGATAAGCAATAGATACCCCCTATTACTTTCCAAAATTATTATTTACATTTAGACAAGGCAGGAATGCATTGTGAAGTATGTAGGCCACTCTGTTTGAAAATGATTTGCAAGGTCTTGGTATATGAATACAGATTTGAACATTAACATTAATTTGGGGGGTATAGCCTTCCTCAAATTTTAGCACCATCTGGGTATATTTGAATTATAATGCAAATACTACTGGGGACTAGATGACGTGCCAGGGGAAGATGGGGCTTATTTAAATGTGTGATTACTTACATATAGAAGATGAATGTATAAAAATGTATAAAAATGTATAAAAATGTAGCCTAAGTTACCTAGTCCTAATGTACAGGCCTATGCACTGTGTAAATAATATGGAGGAATGGAAAACAGGTTAATCAGCACTAAAACTGAACTAGCCTATTCTGGATGTGATATAACAGAGGCCAGCAGGTCAATCCAGTCAACAAATCTAAGGTGGAAATGGAATTACTGTACACAGAAGACCTATGTTAAATAGTTCATTTACATAGGCTATGGGCTATAACATTTCAGACAGCCACCAATATTGTGTAAAGTAAATAATCAGCAAAGGACGTTAAATAGACGTAAACCTGCTTTTCATACACATGCAACCTCCATACACATGCAACAGACGTGAGAAAGCATATAAACTTACCATAACATAGTTTCCATCGTTTATAAGTTATGACTGAGCCCTTGAATATGCGTCCGACACTGGTTCAAAGACAGGTAACTTATGAGCGCTCTTTTAGTTCAGTTTTGGAACACCAAGTAGCCTACGCCTACTATAATTCTTTACTAAATTGAATGACCTATTATTTAAAGCAGATTACAAATAGGGTTTTGTAATCAATGCCGAGGTTTCTGTGTGCACAGAATGAACTTTGAATTAGAACCTTAAGGCATGATTAAACGAGTGTTAAATCAATGACACTGACCTTTTTTTTAAAAAAACAACGATTACAGGCCAAAAACAGTAACGATTTATGCATTGAATCCCCCAAGTAGGCCTACATTCGCCTTACTTTATTCACCCTTTCAGGGCTGCACTCTTTCGATATGAAACTTTATAACTCGCGCTGCGCGTCAGAACAGCAGGCTGAAGTGTAGTGTCGCGCTCTAAAGAGTCCGTGTAGACGCTGCGTCATGTCAGCGCCGACGTTCATACCAGAGCATATTACCGTAAGAAATGAATAAATGTATCATATATCTAACACAGGGTCCACAACAACCAGTTCTACAGGTACTAGCCTACATGGGCTTAACTATATCACATTCGTTTGACAATATGTTGCTAGTTAATGAGACCACGACCTAAACCTTTCATGAAGACTTGTTTTCAGAATCTAATGAGAATTAATGAAACGTCATTTAGCCTACAAAGAAACCTCAACGCGATCTCCAGTCAAAGCTGTTTCAGACAATTTTGCAAGTCTTTAATAGGCTTCAATTTTCAAAGGCTTCGTGTTCAATTGATAGGCTTGTGTAAAACCGTTTTATTTTCCAATCAAAGTAAGTGCCCAGGTTAATATCTTTGACTAGCCTACAACATATCTCGGACCAGCAACTGGGCTTACTTTAGGCTATGTCTAGGCCTACTATTGGTGTTTGCCAGTTAGGTTCAGCTTTCAGTTAATTTTACCAAAGTAGTTACATAGTTAGGCTAATTCATAAAAATGACATATTTGATTCATTATTGGGCTAATATATAGCCGAAATCCTAAGTCCATAATCGTTAAAAGAACACAAGGCAGGGCCTAGGGTAGTAATTAAATGTTTACCTCAAGTTCACTTCATAGCCCTGTCCAACTTACTTCACTGCATAACCACAGCGAGGACATTAGGATAAAAAAAACAATCACTGCTCTGATATAGGCTAGCCTAAATCGAAAAAGCTAACGCCTATATACATAAAGCTTTGTAAATCAGCAACTATTGATATAAAACTTTAAAAATATGTTTCTTCGATCTCTAAGCAAAATATAATTTAAACATTAGCTGATTGGAGCCTTGGAGTATCAGTCAGCCCATTTTCAGGAATCCTCGCAAAAAGGTCATCGAATTATATTAGGCCTAGCCTACCCTATATTTAAATTATTCTTATAAACAAAATGATTACTTTGGTCACTAGGAGGGGCAGAGGGGGTAGAGGGGGTGTAAATTCTAAATATAGGCTATGTCATCCCAAATTCTACATATAAATCTTGACAGTCATTTATTGAATTAAGCAAATAGTCTACAAAACTGACCTCGAGGCATACAATTGCCTGCTGATACACGTGGGGACGCAAACCATCTCACGCCTCTAACACACACACACACACACACACACACACACAGAGAGAGAGAGAGAGAGAAAGAGAGATGGGGAGGGGAGGGGGGGCAGTGTATAATGTAAACCATTTTAGTTTTAAACTCGGATATTTGGACATAGAATTTAGCTTACATTATGCTATTCGTTTCTAAGTGCCACTGTCACCTGCCACTTTATCGACCTTTACTTAATGGGTAGGTAGGGTATTAGAGCAGTGCCCCTCACTTCACACACACACACACACACACAGCAGCTCCGTCTTTCATCAATTGCCTCTCCGATACGACTGTAAGATCTCAGAGGAGCCCATCACACAATCGTACCGGGCCGCCTGTATTGCCATTCATGAGGAAAAAAGCACAGACGAAGCACTGATCCCACCATAAACACAAGGACATCTTGCTCTATTGTACATTAGTGCAAAGCTATGAGATCGAAGATCGGGCACCATAGTTAAGGTACAACCAGCAACATCATCAACCAGTGTAACGTTAGTATTCAGTCTCATCAGCTCGAAACGTACGTATATTGTAATAAAATCTAGGGCTACATTTTGTCTTCTTGTACCTTGTGACGGAGAGTCGGATCGGATTGAAGCTGCAGACTTGGCGTGGGACGTTTCTGTTGTCTCCGTCCGGGCTGTTCTCCCCATCTGAAGAGCAAGGATTAGTCTACATCTTTGCAAAGACACATTGCTATGGAATAATAACAACGCTTCGACGGGATGACCAGGCGTTGAACGGCAGTATTGCAGAAGCCTCAAAGCTATAACTTTTTGTGGGAGGCTCGGCAGTTTCGCTTCGAAATGGTAGGTTAGCAAAATCATTAATATAATTTCACGTTTTTCACGGCTAGGAAACGGAACCAGGGGTAGAATTATAGAGCGTCAGATCAGATCAGACTATCTGTATTTCTCTCCTTCCCCTTTGCAAGGCAGTAACTCCTTTCCTTGTTGGTTTTCGGCCAAGAGGAAGGTCTGTGGGAAAGGCTACAGATGCACGCATCTATTTGCGTTAAAAAGATGCGTAATGATTCAGATACCCCGCGTTTTGGCATTTGTCCCTTAGCGAAAGTAATATAGTGATTGTCAGCGAGAGGAGGACAGCACAGATGTGTTTTAACCACGGGACTCTGAAGGCCAAGTTGAAGTTCAAAGCCAACGCGCTCTGGTGCCCGGTAGTTTGTACAGCAGAAAATGGCCGCAGCTGGAGCCGCAGGCGCTCCGGCTTGAATTTGAACCACACACCGACAGAGGCGCTCCGTCCCTGGAAGTAGTGCTTGTCAGTGTGCCGTTGTTATACAACCATGAGCGCTGTCTTAATTTGACTACTTTGTAAGCGCACTCAGCTGCTCTGTTTGTTTGTAAAACTATAACATGTCTTTTACGGAAGACCTCTCCCATTATTCTCTTAAATATTTTAATTTAAAAAATGTTAAACCCTAGTGTCAACTTTCGACTAGCGTAAGTTATTTGCAATTGTTTAGTAATGCTCTAATTAAGTTTTCCCAAGAACACATCAGTTATTAAACGACGTTAAAGCTCCCGCGCTGTACGACATAACATAACTTTGGCCTACAACCTTAGAAACAATCTTTTTTAACAATATCTTTTTTTTTTTTTTTTTTTTTTAGTTTTATTATTTCGTCGCAGGTCATCAGTCTATTACTTGACATATGACACGACGCATGATTCAGGCTCATGTTCGGAAGCTATTTTATGCAAGCATTTCAGGAAGTGATCACATTTTTTTTGTGTTCAAAGTAGACTTAACCTTTCTCTTGCGCAGTTGTGCTATTCGAACTTTTAAAAAGTTAAAATGTCACGAAATTGTAGTTAACGTTTGTTATTTAGGAAGCTAATTTGAATACTGTGTCACAAATAGTAGGCTATTGCTGTCTGTATTGACACTTGAAAGAGATTCAGTTGCATCAGTTGTCTTAAACATCTATTGGGATATTGATAGTATTTTCGACATCACCTAACTTCAGGGATAAGGTTGTCCATTTTCAGGCCACAGTTAGGAGACAGTATAGCAAGTCAGTGTATAACAAAACAAGAATTTGGCTATAGGCCTATAGTAGATACAGTCTAACACAGAACGCATGTAATGTTTTCAAATTAAAAGTTATTTCTGTAAATGGGGCCACTACAAGAACACTCTAGCTTTATAAGATTATTTTGTCATAACTCGGTTGGAGCAATATATTGTTCTTTCTTGATTCCAACCAGTCTTGTCAATTTGCTGTGCAAGAGTGAAACTCGTTCTAGTGGTCACTATGTGGCCATATTATTTTTATATGTACAGTAAGGTCATATTAACTTAAGCCACGTGCTCTATTTGTTTGTAGTGTGTATCTTACTGTAGCCTACTCGAAGTACTTTTGGAAGGAGTAGTTGAATGTTGAATTAATGCTTTTGCAACAATTGCATTTGAAAACGAATCATGGTAAAGTTTGTATTAATTTGTAGGCCTGCTTTTGGGACGACAGCACTATGAACAGGTGCTCCAATTATGAGCCCACTTTCCGCTTGTACATTTGCAAAACTATTGTTAATCATTGTTAGAAATCATTACCAACCTACCCTTTCTTTATTTAATTTATGCCAACCCATGGATGCATTATTTTAGCGATGACGTGATGAATATTCTGTTTAATGGATGAATGAGGGCATTCATGCACACCGCGTGACGTGGTGTCCTCAATAACCCTACTGCTAGTTTGTAACTAGATGTAGGCTAAGTTGTAGAGAATTTGTTCGGAATACGCGCACCCCTTGCTGACGTTACTGTCGCAGCTCATGCTGGGAGCACGGACGGAGGGTGGGAGTTTCAGTGCGCAAGTGCTTGGAGAAGAGAGAGTTCCCCGCTGCTTCTCTTTTGAGCCAAACTTTCAGACGTCGTGCTTGAGCTTCGTCTTGGGGCGAATGAGGATTTTGCTTTGTTGATTTCGTGGAGCACGCGCATGTCTTTGGACAGAGAATATTAGGGTTACTGCTTCTTTAAGTTCTTTTTTGGGATGGGCTATTTTCATAACGTCATTTCATTCCTCCCTCCTTTTCATTTTCTCATTCTTTGATTCTAACTCCCCACATTTACTAAATGGAACATATTATCCGACCCGCCACATTGTCTTGCTTTCAGATTTTTTATCCAAACTTTTTTGTTTTACATTCCTTAATTTCTGCAACTGACTTTTTCTGGCGTAACGTTATTTTCGGAGGGCAGATATTTTAACGGACGTAAACTGGAGGTGGCGATGGTGGAAGTGTTGATGATGGTGATGGTGATGAAAATGATCAGTGAAAAATGATCCACTAACTTGTCTGTCTCTGCCACTTGCCAAGTCATACGCTCCTTTCCACCATGATGTATTCACCCCTCTGTCTAACTCAGGTAAATTACTTGTTTCTTCTCTGCTAAAGCGCTCTGATTATGTGTGTGTTTGTGCCAGAGTGCGTGTGTGTGAGCGGGAGACAGGGAGAACGTGGCTAATGTGTCCGACAACGCAGATTTCAGTTTAGAAAAGGGCGGGATGCGCGTTGGAATACTCCTTTGGAATATCCCTAAGTGAAGTCTGTCATATAGTCAGTAGTTTTTTTTTTTGCACTCATGGGTCTTCAAAAAGACACCACATTTTTTTCACGAATTAACGTTCTGTCGGCGCGAACTTTAATCACTATAATGATCAGTTGACAAGTGGCAAGAAGCATGCAGCCCTATAGGGATATAGGGCATAGAAAATTAGGTTACTTTGATTAATTTGGATAAGACAACTTTTTAGTTTAGCTGAGTCCAGGCTCTGTCATAAATTCAGAATCTTTGCATTACATATTTGGGTTGGTACAAGACTTAATAATCAAATACTTAGGTTACTTATAAGATATTAGGCTACATAGCCTACAATCTAGAAAAATATATTTTATGCTTGCTTTTAATATAATACTCCTTTTAAATAAACTGCTAATCTTCAGAGAAATTATTGAAAAGGGGTAAGAGTAGGTGAGAATGAACACTTGCAGCTTTTCTTTCAAAAGGTGCAAAGGTGTTAATTTTGTAAGTGAGAGTATAAGTTTTTTAATTACTTGGAATAGTGTGACTTTGACTATGTGTAGGCCTATATATACTGTATATAGTTTTGTAGGTTTAACCTTCTTTTCTTGTGTTTCTATCAGCTAGACCTGGCTAATGGGTTTTGAATTGCCAGTAAAACAGTTTACCACAAGTTATGTTTCTTATCTCCTACACTCTGTATTATTATTATTATTATTATTATTATTATTGTTATTATTATCAATAATAATAAAAATATATATATTTTATCAATAAGCGCACAGTGGGTATGTAGCATGATAAAAGTCCATGATCATTCTAATAATTTTGAAATAGAAATTCATCTATTGTATATGCTGAAAAGGACTCAGAACTGTCCATTTTTTTCTTCCCAGTTGCAGATTTGAAATAAGGACATAAGCCTAGGGTTTTTTATGGTCAGACAGTGGCTCAGGCGGTTTACAGTACTGCATATTGACATGAGAAATGGGGTGATATTTTAGATGGACTTCACTGCAGTGCTGGACTTTGTTCTCAGAACAGACAAGCTGGATAGCAGAGAACATTTTTGTCTTGTTTTAATGTTTGCTTAAATTACTTGACAGAACACATTTTAGCTTTGTGATCAACTGAACGAATAAGCTTTCAGTAAAGATTCAATAGAAAAATGTCAAGTCAGTTACTTTGAGACTGAATTAGAATTTGAATTTGGTAAAACATTCTTAATTTCCATAGCAAACACTCACAGAAAGTTTCCCCCTAACTTTTTAAAATATATTTTCATTTCAGTAAATACAGATTTTTTATAAAGCATGACACATGATGGTCACAGTGCATGCCTTTTGGTTATTAGTATACAGTCAAGTTTTTTTTATTTTTTCATGCATACAAATACTGTGGCATGTCCACAAAAAAAGCATTTATTGATGGATGGATATATTGATAAATATATTTTAACAACACCGACAATTATGTTAATGTTTTTTGTGTGTAATTTTGGTCTTATAGTAAATGTAATGTTTTCCTTTAGTAATTGATAAAGACCTCATAACGTGTGGTCAGAAAGCTCACTAGTCGCTTTGCATGTTTTGCTTTTACATATGTTCATTCATGCTGATGTAGGTGTGGAAATTTTATTTTTGTACATGCAGAGGACATGATGTACAAATCCCTCACTATATATAAAATATTTAAAGAGATACCCCACAGAACAACAGTTCTGACCTGGATGTATATTTAACTTTTGATCAGTATCTCACAACCTTTATGTGAAGTCTGAATTTACCTGTTTGCCGTCGAAAACAAGAGTTGATAGAAATATTGTCATATTTATTTCTGACCACTGTTGGTCCCTACGTGTGAAAATACAATATATTCTGGGGAATCATAAAATCTAACATCCTATTCTGTCTCTGTAGAGGAGAGGCAAGGCATGCAGACAAACTCTTTGAAATGGCCTGCAGTGAGAATCTGTGCCGTGCTTCATGAAAACAGACCTGACTGTAAGAGCATTCTAAAAAGTACTTCAGCATCGAATCTCTGCTATCCGTATGTAAACTTTCAGGACTAGGGAGTCTAATGAGTGCTCTTTCGGACTCCCCCCCAGACCACCCACCCCCCTCTCTGTCTCTCTCGTTTTTCTCTGTCTGTTTTTCTGCTTGTTGACAGCACCTGCAAAATCTTGCTGAATTTTTACTTCATTTTTGGTTTGGGATCTGGTGCTCAGGACGGTTGGCTAAGGCCAACGGGCTGACTTGGTATGGGCCGCCAGGCAGACAGTGCAGGGCTGCAAAGCTTAGAGTGTCAAGCCTGGCAAATATATGTCTCTGTGTGTGTGTGTGTGTGTGTGTGTGTGTGTGTGTGTGTGTGTGTCTGTGAGGCACAGAAGAAGGCAGGACATGTGCCAGACATCACAGTTACTTTGGCAAACTTGAAGGGCCTTTGCCCATGCACGAGGGAAGACTCAAACACAGGCACTGTATTTAACTCTTCTCTTTTTGATTCTTGCTGCACATCCGGTACATAATCCATACGCTTTGCTAGTGAATATATGATGCAGCTACAGCATTAAAGCTTTAAAGGATATTAAAGAATATTCTGAACTGCTCCCATGAACAATGTGTGGGCAGAAGAGAAGTCAGATGAAAGTTTATGTCCAAACAATAAAACTTCTGCCAAAACTGCTCTTTGCATTTTAGCGCCTGTTATGGCGTGCAGATGAATAACATGGTGAGCATTGTTTGCATGTGTTTGAATGAATAATAATAATTTCAATTCAGCAATTTCTGTTGATTACTGCCAGTTCTTTGCATATGTGTCCACTCCCCCCCCCCCCTGTCTCTTTCTCAAATAGCCTCTCTATGAGAAGGTCTGTTCGTTACTTTATTCAGTAAGGCTTAAATACAGGAAATTAAAATTCTTTAACAAGTAGTGATAAACTCTGAGTGACGTAGGCTTTTCAAAAGTTTCCGCCAGAACTTTATGCATAATGAATAACGTGTCGATGGCATGTCAAAGTGATCGCATCGCAGATGGCATCAAACTAAATAAGCCACATTTGAAGTGTCGACCTAACCTTCAGAGATATGGGTGTATGTTTTTTTCACCTGCATTTTAAATACATTTAATTAGTGCTATGACGAGCCGTAGCAGAGCTTGTTTGCGGTCCCCCGGCCTCTGTGCCAGCGTGCCTCGGTATCCGCTGGAGCTCTCTCTTGTGCTCACTCCAACTCTCAATTCCCAGTGTGCTGGGACAGTGTCCTGCTCCCATTTCTCATCGATTCGTTCTGTTGGAGCTGCAATTAGCACCCCCTGGGAGCGGCCTAGCCAGCCAGCGCCGGGCCCAAGATGGGCCGCTGGCCCGCAAATTATTTTAACATCTGACAACGCGCCGATCGCCCCATATCCAGGTCCGTGCCGCATTGAGTCAGAAAGTCAGCCTGGATTTGTCCTGAGGAAAGTTTTATTTTTCATACTTTGTTTCTGCTGTAACGTGCTTCAAGTCTGAACTGCACATGATAATCATCTCACCCCAACAAACCACCACCACACGCACACACACACATACACACACACACTCCCCCCTTACTTCACTAAGGCATGGCAACTCTCTCTCTTTCTCTCTTTCTCTCTCTCTCTCTCTCTCACACACTCTCTCTGTCTTGGCCTACAGCTATATTTCCCTCTTTATGTTTTAAAACAAAGAGGCAGTGAAGTTGGTGAACTTCTCATGTTATATCCCAATCTATCACAGAAGCACGCTCTGCACTTAATTGGCAGTGAGCTGGCGTCAGCTGGCCCAGCCCGACCTGAGAGAGGCTGTGCTCCCTTTGTCTCAGCATTGCGCCCGCGATATTGGGGTGGGTTGGGGGGGACAGAACAGCCCCGGCGATTTAATTAATTCTGAAGCCTTCTCCACCCCTACTCCATAGCTGCCTGCATTGTGTTTGAAGTGCCGCTTGCTACTCTCTCCCAAACTCCATAGTCCCTTCCAAAGAACCCCTGCTGAGTGTTGGACTGGTCCTCTATGGAACCACCAGAGCCTTGGGGGATGTGGGGTTGGGGGGGGGG
>JAGFZM010001065.1:339939-361341 GCA_017657215.1 Limnothrissa miodon | reverse complement strand
GTGTGTGTGTGTGTGTGTGTGTTTGGAGGTTGATGGGGGTTGGGTGGGGTGGAGTTGGGTTGGGTGCTTTTGAAACACACTCACCGTTATAAAAAGCCCGGGGATCCTGGCATAATGTGGGATTCCATGTGGCCGTACTCGCAGATGTCTGTGGAGGGCTGGCTGCGTTTCATTTCACATCCAGGTTCCTCGGCGCGGAGCATGGTGAGAATATTTCTGAATGTTCACATTATCATTAAGAGAAACACCCAATTTGTCTTCCACCTGAATGTGTAGCCTGCGACTCAGCCAAAAGATTAGCGGAGGATTATGCCACATGCAAGTGCTGTTTATTGTTGCAAAATGCCATTGTGTTTATTTGCAAAGCAAGCCCGCTTGGATGCCAAGCATCGCTGAGAATGTATTTTTGGCATAAGTTGTGTCTGTTTTTTTTTTTAAGATTCTGAATGTGTGTGTGTGTGTATATGCGTGTGTGTGTGTGTGTGTGTGTGTGTGTGTGTGTTTGTTTGTGTGTGCGTGTATGTGTGTAAGAGAGAGAGAAGTTGCAATAAGAGAATGCTGCCAAGTTCCACTGCTTGAGTTTAATTGGCAGTGTGTATCAGGGAGAGCAAACCCTTTTTAAGATGGCATGGCACAGAGATCATGGCAGTAAGGAGGAGTAGAGTAGCAGGGGTCTTGTTGTTCGAGTATCTGGGCTTTCGCCATGGAGGTCTGTTGTGGGCAGAGCCTGCTTTCTTGGCAGCCATATTGCTGATGGAAACTCTGTGAAAGCCTTCAGCAGAAAGGCAATTTAAAAAGTACAGTGCAGCTGTGGCAATGGACGACGTCCCCCTTAAAGATCATGTGAATCTGTCTTTGTTCCTCTTCTCCACTGATCCCCCCTACACCCCTGAATGATGCTATTTTGCACAGAGTTGATCACAGAGGATAGCAGATTGAAATGTAAAAGTTAAGATGTCAGGGAACATTAGTGAAGGTTTCTGTGCAACACGCTGCACCAAGCTCACTTGCTGCTTCATTTACAAAGTGCTGCAAGTAGAGCATTTGACGACACCATTTGCTTAATGTGGAAAATATCTTGTAATTATGTAATTATGTTTTTGTATTGTATCAGGCATCATGCCAGTTATGCAAATATGTGTCGTGGTATGCAAAGAGCTTTGAGATTGAATGGAGTTAATTTAGAAGACTTGAGTGGAAGCGGCTACAGTCACATGGAGTGACACATGGAGGGCATGTAGGCTCAGCGCTCTCCAATACTCAGCTTTCTGTTTCCTTTGCCATGTGCTTCACTCAGTCAGGCACTCAGCCGCTCCCACTCATCAACACAGAGCCAACGCCGCGCTACGACACTCGTACTTTGATCATTGGTGAAATCACGATTTTTTAACATTATTGTTTAAGACCTTGGAAGCACGTTGCATATTTGACTCTTAAAGAACTCAGAGTTTTGTTTCCCATAATATCCCCACCCATTTCCCTTGTTACAGTTTCTCATTTTTACTATATAACAGTGTTATACAGTAAATATCACAACAATGAAGGCCTACTTGCAAAATGCCAATTATAACAATTTTTCCTAATTGTGTTATTTTTTTTATGGAATAGTCGTGATCACCCATAAGACACGGTGGCAGGTGAACTCTTTACTTGTGGTGATAGTGAACGTGCAGCAGGGTCAAGGCACTGACCCCCTCTCTCACACACACACACACACACACACACACCAGCACCACCACCACACCCTTCCCCACCAGCACTGCAGCTGCTCTCCTGGTGGTTCAGCCCACTTCTTTTTATTTTATGGAGAAGAGATAAGATTTGATTTGATTTCTTTCCCGGTACAAGAATGTAGACTGGTATGTGCCGACTCATTTTTGTTATTAATTAATCACAATTATAATTAATAATTGCATTTTGAGTCCTTGCCAGCTTTTGTGTTGCAAGCTGGTTTGGTGGCTTCTGCTGTGCAGTTCCACACATGCCAAAAAGTCCTCATTAACCGCCCAGTCTGCTGTGTCTTTAGTGCTGTTCTAGTTTACTTCTGTTCCTAGAAATGGAGGCGATCCGATATAAAAAACATTTACTGGTGGCGCAATAGATGATTTTGCCTGTCAAAGTGCCATACTTACAATCAATAGATTTAAATAATGTAATCAACACCTAAAATAATTGAATTAATTGGTAGAATTTCACCATTACTTGAAGAGAATTGCTTTTATCAAACTTGGGTTAAGAAGATGAATTTGACATTGTAACATAATGTTGACTCGGTTAGTTAAACAAAGCATTATCACATACTGACAACTTCAGAGCCTCCATAATCCCAGAGAGAAGTAACCGTGTGCTACGTAAACCCAGTAGGCATTGTTCATTGTTTTCCCTGCCTTGACTTTGAGCGATGGCTTATCTTGGTTATTGAATTATATGTTGTGCAGGAAATTGAAAGGCTCTAATTCCTTCTGCATGCCTGTGGTCATGATCTTTCTCGTTGAACGGCTCTGCAAAAGTGCCGTCTTCCTCTTACAACAGCAACAATATTTGCCATTTTCTACTTTCTCAGTCTTTGGGGGAAACGCTGTCACTTTTCAGGATTTTTTTTTGTGCAGCATGCCGTTAAAAGGTTTGGATAAATATTGTTTTAGTTTTGAGTAGAAGTTTAACTGTTTTGCTCGCTTGTCATGTTTTTTTTTTTCCTGTATGGTCAACCTGGCTTGAACTCATTATTATGAGTTATTAACACCTTCCTGAGGCCTTTTGGCATCTTCAACATGATTGGCTGGGAGATGGTATCAGAAACTATATGAGAAACTTCTGATATTGGCTGTACAGTAAAATGCTCAAGACAGTGTGGTGAGAAGCCAACTGCCTGCCGTTCCCACACCGTACTTCATCATGCGACTTCATACGAGATAAAGAAGCAGCTTGGCGAAGAAACCGCAGTAGCCTCACACTTTCGCAGTGATTCCGTAGTGTCTCGGAGCGAGAGGGATGTGATATATCACACAATAAATCCCTGTCAACACACGGCCAGCTCTCAGTGCAGGGACGGACTGGGAGTGTGGAAGCAATGGCCGCCCCAAGAGGGAGATCCTCTTGCGCTCGTTGTAGGGGTTTTGGACTCTGGTTTTTTTTGGCCGAGATTCTCCACTCCAGAGCCAGTCTACAGCCATAAGCTAAATTCATTTTTAAGCAAAATCCACGTCCAAAACAAAGAAATGTTAACATAAAATCTTGAGTAAATTCTACTCGTGCAGTCAGCCAGGAGATACGGTGATATCGATCTGCATCTGTAGTGAGTGATTAGCCTTTTTTTCTTTCTACGAGCACTTTCTCCAGGAGTGGTTTTAGACTATAACTGGACTGGTAGTAAAATAGTTTGAGTGCAGGTTCTGATGCAATATGACTGAACCAATGTGCATTTGATTTTTTCAAGGCCATTTGTACGTGTAGTGCTTGTCTCCACAGGGCCTTGGGTGTTTCTGTGTGTATTTTGTGAGTGTTTGTGTGAGTGGGTCTCACTGTATGGGAATTGACAGCTGGCATACAGTAGTTTGTGTCTGACAGCGGGAGAGTTGAGGGCGTTTGGGGGTAAGGAACAGGGGTGGTGGTGGGACAGGCGTGTGGTAGCTGTCAGAGGCCATGTCACAGGATGGACACCTGTAGTGAGTTTGGAAAGGCCTGGACTCTATTTCCCACTCATGCTAGAATTTATTGCAGAGCTGGTATGGGTGAAATGTTCAGCAAGCGTTCCATCCCCCACCCTACCCCATACTCTGTTTCTACTTTTTCTCTGCATTTTCCTCTTTTTGTTGTCTTTTTTGTCTCGTTGGCCTGCTCATTGGCAATCTCCACCCCCCACTGTGGGGGTTGGAGCAGTCTAAAGACAAACACACAGTGTGTTCATTCATTCTTAGCCTCTCTCTGTGCATGCCCTTTAAGAGCATCCTGACTGCACACACTGATCTCTCACACTGTGTGGGGGATACTGGGGTACATAAACATACACACACAAACTAGAGTTGCCTGTGTGTGTGTGTGTGTGTGTGTGTGTGTGTGTGTGTGTGTGTGTTGCCTGTGTGTGCGTGTGTCTCATTCTCTATTTCAACACACAGATCAACAATTCTCAAAGGTGTCGTAAGTGAGACCCAGCAAGATTTGGGGAAAGGGAGAGTGAGAAAGACATTCAGAGGAAGAGAGAGAGAGAGAGGGATAGAAGGGAAGAGTGAACCAGTTGGAGCAAGGGAGAGAGAGAGTAGAATCTACCGGCAGATATTGTCTGGATGAGGATAGGTACTTGGTGTGCAGGGCCAGCACTGAGAGTGAGGAGGAGGGGGAGTGAGAGAAGCAGAGAGAGAACAGAGAGAGAGAGAGAGAGAGAGAGAGAGGAGGGGGAAAACAGCAGACTGCAGAGAGTAGGGGATAGCTGGAGAGAAAAAAGAGGAAAGTGCAGTGAGAAAAGAGGGGAGAGGGAAAGAGGTGGAGTGAAAAGTGAGTGGGCAACAAAGAGAGAGAGAGAGAGAGATGCTAGCCTCAGAGGTGTACTTATGACATGTCCAGACAAGGATCTCTGTGAATTAGGATCCATGCCAGCGTGCTTGGGTGATGGGGCCGAGGAGGACATGTCAACATTTGGCTTTGACCTAATATGACTCTGGAGCCTTGGCCATGCAGATTTAGGCCAGCCAGCAGAGTTGCACCACAATCCCCAGCGATGATAAGCCCCTTTTAATGTCCTTCTTCAGTTATGAAATACTTTACATTTCAGTCCCCTGGCCGGCTTGTTTCCTCACAGATTCGCCACACCCCCTCGTCCCACCCCACCCCTCCCCTCCGTCCACCAACCCCTTTCACACGGCCTTACCCAAGTGTTTTTTTTTTACTCAATTCGCTACGGTTTTGCAATGCAGCCAGTCTCGGTTGGCCTAAACGACTCGCTGGAGTCTGACACTTGACCGAGACTGACACAAGCAGTCCGCCTGAGTAATTCATGAATGAAACCCAGGCTGACAGATGCCCCACTAACTTGCGTCACTGACTTAATAGCTGAACACTGCCGGGCAGAAAGTTGCATGTTTTATACACAACTTGCAAGTGGGCTTTTGTGTACTATTAAAGAATTTCTAAGACAATATATGTGTCATTCAACCTCCACAAGAGCAGTTTGCCAACTGTGTGTGTGTGTGTGTGTGTGTGTGTGTGTGTGTGTGTGTGAATGTATTTATGGTAGGCATTCATACACCAGGAGAGAGTAGGGAAAGGGCACATGGAGGCATTGCCAAACAGTCCATCAGGCAAGGTGACTTGCCAGCCAGTCCAGCTTCCTGTAAGAGCACCCAGCCAGGCAAAACAACCATTCTAATCAATGGCAGCTCATAGCCTAAAGCAGCCAGCATAGCTTTTTAGGCTAAAGAAATAGTGTGTGTGTGTGTGTGTGTGTGAGGTTTCAGTGGGGGGCACACCAATATTAAGAAGGAAGCGGGAGTTTAAAGAGCAGGCTTTGGTGCAGTCTCCGAGTGGTGCCCATTTGAGGCACGACCGGGATTAGCGAGATTAGCCTGGTGGCGGGTTATGTAATTGAATGTAACAGAAGAGTGGTGGGACGATGCTATCTTAGAGCCTCTGGGACGCTAAGATGACAGCCATTTAGTCTGCGTCTGCGTCTGCGTCTGGGCTCCTCTCCTCTCTCATGTTCACTTCTCTTCATAACCCCCCCATCTCTTTTAACTCTCTTTTTCCCTTTGTCTCTCAGTCTCTCTTTCTGTCTTACTCGCTCTTGTTTTCTCTCTCTGTCTCACACACACACACACATTCTCATTTTCTCTCTCTCACACACACGCTCGTGATCCCTTTATCTCTCACTCACACTCTTTTCTCTCTCTCCCTCATTCCCTCTCGCGCTCTATCTTTCTTTCCAACCACACCTGCTCTCTGGGTTTTCTGGACTGAAGAGGTTTGGATTCAGAGAAGAAGGGTGGGGTCAGGCAGAGTTTACTGTCCTCACAGGCTGAAACAGATAAAGTGCAGTGGGAGAGACGCTTCTGGTATTCGCAGGAGCTTTAGGTACACGCTGTTCAGATGCCACACTTCTCGCATGTCATCTTTGGAGACCTGGGTTCAAACGGGTTCAATTTCTTCTTAGACCCCGCGCTGACATTATGTCAGGCGAGAGAAGTCTGTTGCACAAAATTTTTGCTCAGAATCCAGGCGCACAGCGCAGAGCAGGCAGGCATCAGAATTTTGGCCTTTTGTTTTGTGCAGTGAATGGGTATTTGGGTGTGATCCACAGTAGATCATTTACAGAAGGCTTTGTGGCTTCAGATATTAGTTGTCAGTGTCGTTAGAGGGGATGGCACTGTGTTGTTTGCCTTTTTGTTTGCCATTTGCGGTAGTGTAATTGTGAGAATGTGCGTTTTCGGTTAGAAATGAATATCATGACTGTGCTCAGGGCATATGTGGGCATCCAGTTTATATATCTGATGAGGGAAACGGATCACCCTACTCAAATTGTTATCCTGTGTGGCCTATTTGTCCAGATCAGCTAGCTCTTACCCTAGCAGCATCTAATATTTCAACTGTGGTCCTGAATGTTTCAAAAGCACAATCAGCATTTTTCATTGAAAGATGCTCCTATAAATGCACTGTGTTATTCAGCTCAAAGCATTAGTGGTGGTTTGGAAGTCCCTCTGTTGTGTGCTTTGCTGGAAACTAACAAGGCAAGAAGTTTACATTAGCCATTTGACATTAGAAACGCACAGGTCATTTGTTCATCAATATGCGAAAGTATTTTGCTGCGCGACCACTTCACAGAGAAGCCCTAGTTTGTGTTGAGCCGCAGAGCTGCCCTTTGAATGGTCCTTTGTTCGTCAGTGGGGAGATCTTCAAGTGGATTCATTGGATGAGGGAGCCGCAGTGAAAGGCGGGCAACCTGCTTCCTGGAGGACACTGCGATTTAGGGCCCTGACTGACGTATTTGAAGAAGCCCAACAAGCTAAACTGGGGCGGACGAGTGTCAACCAGTCTTTGGATTCCATTCTGGTGCTTAAATAATTGAACGGCTTAGTATCATCATCTTTTTGGGGTAATAAATTATTCATCCCATTTGAAAGCAGATTTAATTTGATTTGGGCTTTTTTGGAATGCTTCCACGGCAGAAAGGGAATTGAGGCAGTGATGGGGAGAGTGAAGAAAGCCAAAGGAGAGACAAGGAAGAAAGAGGAATGAGGGAGAATCATAGAGATAGGGTAAAGAAAGGGTCAAAAGGAGATAGGGCTTAGTTCATTTCCCAGGATTCTCCAAGATTAGAACCAGTTTGATACTGAAGGAGTGCAGGCTAAATTCAATTACACTGCAAATGTAATTAAATGCACAGAGAGTGAGACACGGAAAGACAGAGCGAGAGAGAGGGAGAACGAGAGAGAGGGAGAGCTTAGCCCCCGTTGCACGAGTGGACCGGTGCTGTGTGATCAGATATGGATGTCTGTTTAATGCTGTTTTGGCTACTTGCTGGATCTCGTGTTCTTCTCGATGTCGTCTAGGTTTATGGCCTCATTACACAAGTGGGTTTTAAATAGCCGTCGTTGAGCCTCCTCACTGGGGTTTGTGTTGCTGAGTTGTTGGTCTTTCCGGGCGATCACTGCGTGGTGTTCCCTCATCTTCTGCATCAGGAAACCCTGCAAATGCTGGTCTTTGCAATGCTAGCCTAAGCCTGCATTCCTTTTTTGTAATAATATCAGCTTAGAAATTTGCCACATAACAATTTTTTTAGGTATTCCAATTTTTTTTATCAAGCATGTAATTTTACATAGGATTAAACTCAAACTCACTATAGCGTATAGAATTAACCATTAACCATTAAGTTCATATTAAAAAATATATTTGTTAAAATTTGTTAAAAAAATGGTGTTAGTGTGTGAGCACTAGTGAAATGCAGAACAGTCATTTCTCTCTGCCTCACCACCATGAGACAGAGATCCGACTCAAAACTGATTTTTTATGGTAAAAAATTCTCTGTTGCAAAGGGATTTTGCACTACAAACACAGACTTCCATAATGCCGTCAAATCTGGCTCCAAATAAAATGAAGAATGTTGTAATCGGGAAACAGCTGCCCACTGTGGAAATAGCGTCTACCGAGCTTCTCTGCCCATGCATGGTGATTGGGGCAGATTAAGATGAAATGACAGATAGCGAGCTCTCACTGTCACAATACCAGAACTTACCAGCTCCAAGCTATCAACATGATTGAAAATAAATCACTGTGAAAAGTGCTGCTGAATGCTTATGCTAGCAGGGTAGTATGAACAATCATAGACTTGGATTAAAAACTGATTTGTGATATGTGTAAATAATATTGATATGTATATTGGATACACCCACATTTTCAAATCAGTTCTTTGCGTGGGACATGTAGGCTAGGCCTTGTGTGTATGTCTTGACATGCACCTGCATAATGCTGTAAGTAAGCACTGTATTTGTTTTTTATGGGTATGCATGAAGTTGTGTGTTTAGGTGTGTGTGTGTGTGTGTGTGTGTGTACTATGCACACACTTGGAGCATACCGAAGGGGTTAGCTGAGGTAACGTCTTTGTTTGCCGTCACTTTGTTTGCCGCCAAGCCTGACGTGTTCACATGCCCAGGGCCTCCATCCTCTCTCCCCCCTGACAGTTATTGATGGGTAGCGGCGCACTGGCATTTACAGGGCTGCAGCGGCTCGTTGTTTTATTGAGCCCCTTATTTATTTATTTGCATGGCGATCCTCTTTATTTCCATATTCCGGCTTCAGCGCCAGCGTATCACTTTTCAGCTTGACCCGACACGATAACAGCCAATGTGACCTTCCGGGCCCAGACCGCAAGGGAGGGGCTGTTTATTTTAACTCTCACCAGATGTGTTTTCATTCATAAATAAACCTAAAGGAGCGCCGAAGCAATGGCTGCTATGGCAATGTTGACATTCTCACCACAACACAGACTCCGGCTGTGAATGTGAGGACAGTACATGCACATGTTTCGCACATGCCTCCCCACCGGCAAGGTTGTGCACGCGTTGCACGGGTGTTTTTGCAAGGGGAGCAGTCAGCGGCAAAGTGCCACAGTGGCACAAAATCAGGGTCAGTCAGCCTGCGAGCGTGAATCGACAGATCTCAGCTGTGCAAGGCAGAGCAGTGGCGCTGCTATGCTGTCCGCGTGAAGCTCTCGTCATCTGTGGCCACAGTCCATTGTGTGGAGGGAGTGTGTGTGTGTGTGTGTGTATGTCTGTGTATGTGTGTGTTTGTGGCGGTGGGGGGGTATGGAGTGTGCGAGAAGTCATTGTGAGAGTGTGTGAGTTTGCAAGGTCGCGACCCCAGCAACCTTGCAGCCATTGAGACAGCAAGCAGACCCTGAGCCAGGCTTAAGCTGGAGCATCAGGGGTGGGGGATGGGGAGGGGATTGCGGCCTCCCAGAGAGCCAGGCCCACCAGTAGCGGGCCCCTGCGGCAGGTCACGGGTGTCTGCCCATCCGACCAGGCAATCCGTTTAATCCCTCATAATGGACGCGCTTTGTCCCGCGCTGGCCAAGGACACGGCTCAAGTGGGGTTCTTTTGCTGTTTTCAAAGACCTCACTGCATGTCTTTACCCCCCCTCCACCACCACCACCACCACTGCCCCACCCGACTCAGTCCACCACACACACACACACCCCTCACTCACAGCGAGGCTAGCGCTGGTGCTCAAGCACTTGAGCTAAAGAGAAAGCTAGCGAGGCAGAAAGGGTAGAAGGTAGAACAGTAGGAGAAGAAGGAGAAGGGGACATGGGGCGTGTGGAATTTGTATTGATTGCAGCCAGTGTTTCCCATCTCGTTTTTCTGTCAGGCTGCGCAGATCAATTCATCATATGTATTGCTGTCGTCCCTCCAACCAGCTAACACTTGCACCTGTGATTGGAGCTGTCAGTGCTGTTGGTTTCACTGTTAGATAACAGTTGAGCTGCTCCCACATACTGTGGTCAAACTGTAGCGTGAAACTGTGTGGTGTGTGTGTGTGTGTGTGTGTGTGTGTGTTGTGTTTGGCTGAGGGGGGAAGCCTTGTTCAGAAATATCAAGAAACAGACCAAACCAGACATCAGGTGTCCTATTTCATTCTGCAATGGCTTTGGGGTTCCCAGCTTCATCTTGATATCTTGTTTTCTGTCAGTACATGTCCTATATTACAGTGAAACACAAGCTTGTATTTTCCATTTAGAGCATTTTCTGTGTGTTTATAATGGCAACTTCATTCTGCTATTGGCTTGATAAACTGTAACACTATGACTTAACATGGGTTAGGGTTAGGGTTGGAATAAATTGCTCGAATGACATCTGTTGTTTAAACAGAATCAAGCTAGAAAGTCAATAAACAGAGTTGAACAGTGAAGGCTTTGTAAATATTGTAAACTTTGTAAAACTGAACGAGATTGTTCGGTCTGAATGCACTCTTACCTAATGTTTGTGGGCCATGAACTTCCTCTTTGAACAGTTTTTTGTTCAATTTATGTTCAGTTTTCACAAATGTTTGCAAATGACCAGCCAACTATTTGCATTTGAAAAAAAAACCTATTGTGAACGTACAGTTTTTTTTAAACAGTCCTTAGATCCATGAGGCCATCAGGCCATGAGCTGCTCCCAATAGAGGAGCCCAGTCTTGAGTTAGTCAGAGGATGTGTTGTGTGTTTGCTATTAGGAGCCCATCCGCAGAGCATCCCTCTTAGCTTCATGATGTCCTCACAGCACAGAACAGGGCTGACGCTGCAAAACAAATTTTAAAAACCTTCAAGAGTGGCCTCAGGAGGATAACCTGCACTGCGCTGTAGGGGACGAATCATTCTACGGACGGTTGGAATCTAAAACTGTCACTGACCCTGCAGGACATGCAGCGGTAGATAAATTGATATACGGAAGGTTACGATTTGGGGATTGCCTAAAGTCATGGGAGACTTGGAGAGAAGATCAGTGAAACAATGGTTTCTAGTCAACTGGTTTTCACTTGTCAATCAATTTGTTTTCTAATCAAACATGAATGATGTCATGTGTGGGAATTTAGTTATTTTCGTTTGGTTGAAACAGAGCTGTTTTTGTGGCATGGTGAAAGGATGAGTCACTGAAAACACACTGTGAGAGACACCATCCACCCAAATTCACATGTTCCCTCTTTGTCTCACACACGCATTCAAACACATATACACACACACACACACACACACACACACACACACACTCAAACAAACAAGCACTCATACCACTACATTGTCAACCTCTTTCACCTAAAGGTTCCTTTTCCCACGTTGCATACTCTCATTGATCTTTTAATGGTGCAGACAATTCAACAACTCCTCCACCTCCCCCCCCCCCCGCCACTGCCTCACACACACACCGTCCCTTCCCTCCCTCCCAGTTCCCCCTCTTTAGAACCTCAGACACAGGATGCCTGTGTCGAAACACCCAGACACACACACACACACACACACACACACAGACATGCATGGGTCGTGTGTAATAGAGCTCATAAAGGCAGCGCCACCATAAAGTGCTAATTGTTGCTGGGGGATTGGACTCTGGTTGATTATGCTGATCCATTTCAGTAGGCTGGGCCCTACATGCACTCTAAACAATACTCAAACTAAGCCTCACCGCACTCTCTGGATGGGAAAAACCAACGGTATTTATCCCGTATTGTTTCAAATTAATGCTCTATGAAAAAGTCTTTTGTTAAAGGCATAAAGAACCACACTCTTTTTAAAAAAGGGAGCTGGTTTATTGACTATTCTGTCTAGATTTTTTTTTGTTTGTTTGGTGGAGGTGGTGGAAGGTAGACGTAAAAACTAAATCGAGTACTAGACAGTCTGAGTACATAAGGAGCGTTTGTTAGACAATTATGTGAATGAACTCCGGAACACTTTCATGTACGTAGTCGACGGTGAAGTAGCCCTTGGTGCACTACGGGACTCAGGTTGCAGAGGGAGATTGCAGACCCGGTAAAATCAATGCTCTGCTTTCTCCGCAAAGGCAGCATGGAGCGAGAGAGAAAGAAAGGAGAAGATGAACAAAAGGGAGAGAGGGTGTGAGAGACACAGAGAATGAGGGAGGGAGGTAATGCCCTCCGCTAAACTCGAGCACTGCAGTCTTCCCGCCTCTCGCTCGGTTTTCCTGGTGTACTGTAGCGATCGCTTCCCACCCCCACTGTGAAACCCCTCCGCATCGTCCTCACCCCTCCCACCACACCCCTCTCACACGCTGCCACCCCCCCTTCCCTTCCCATTGTGATGGTGCATGGCTGAACGCTGACTCAGCACTAATGCTGTGGTGAGGCAGGATGACTCACTGCTGGAAGTCAACAGCACATTCCCTTTGACCCACTTCACTTCACTCTCAGCCAGCGTGCAGAGCCCACCCTTCCCTCCTCTTCCTCCTCTTCCTCTCTGGGACACAGGCAAGAAGAGAGCAATCAGCAGCAGCAGAGGTATCACAACCATCGGCAGCAATGCATCTACCCTGCTGAGACCCCCCCCCCCCCCCCAATAAAAAAAGAAAGTTCTCTTGATTCTGCACAATGACCTGCAGTCTACAACCGTTGCTGGGGGGGTTGAAAGAGAAAGGAAGCGTCACTCTGGGACGGAGTGTCTCTGCACTCTTTTTAAACTTTGCACCCTTATGTTGATCATACCTGGCTCTGTGATTGAGCGATCCTCGCTTGAATTTTGCTGGCTCAGTATTTTTCAGCAAGTTTCAGGATGAAGCAATAAGGCCCAAGAGACTCTAGGTTCCACTATGGGGTGTTTTTTGGCACAATGTGCAGCGTATTGCCCCCAAAACCCACTTTAGTTGTTTAAAGCCACTATGTGTAGGATTTATCTTCTATTCATCTTCGTCTTTTATTAAAAATACATTTTTTATTTTAAAAATATAATGTAAAACGATGGTAATTACCTCCATGAATAAATTGTAGTGTTCCCGTAAACTTGCTAATTTCCATTTATATATAGATGTGGCTGGGTACCAAATGAGAATATCCATTTTGCGCCGCCATTTTCAAAATGAGGACCATTGGAAATGAGGACCGTGGGAAGGGAAGGGCTAATACATTTTATTCAAACGTGTGCAGTATACCACTTCGCCGATAGATGGGAGAAATTCTCATACGAAAAAAATAAAACTTACACATAGTGGGTTTAAACATCAGTGAAAACGTAAAGCTTGCTCTTTTTCTTCTCGAGGGTTACTACATGTACTTGCCATTTGTTTCATTAAATGACGACACAGAAATGAAAAGTAGATTTATTTAAAAATTATAATATATTCATTATAATGGTATGGTTGTCAAGCAAGAGATAGATGCAGCACTCAAATTTTTTTTTTTGTGATGCTGTTAGATAAATATACTGTTTGTATATCAAGTTTGTTTCAAATTTTGCAGTGGCATTGAACACAGTGTAGGGAGACATGTTAACTTATCAATCATAATCATAATCACTTTATTAATGTCAAGCAATCAGATAACATAATAACTAATTTGAAATGTGTATGAATACATTAATGTGTGTGCTCTGAGGTCTGTGTGTTTTGTTATTTCGAGAAGCATGGTAGATAGTGATTTGCGACTGACATCTGTGGCATGCCTTTTCAAGGAGTTTTGGGATTCATGCTGTGTGTGATGATGAGACCGCTGAGCCTTGGGACTAGAGCTGATGGACTTGTTTCAAGACTTAGGCGCCTCGTAAGAAATTTATGGTTGTTGGGGTCAACCTCAGAAAAGCAACACAGAGTCGGTCGCTGGGGGAGATGGCTTTATGTAGGCATTATCAATATGGTGAGGCAATTGGCCAAGAGATTATTGGCATACCGTAGATGGGAATGTAAGCCCACACAGAGGGATATAAAAAAGTCCTTGCATTGTCACTTTTGACAATTCCTGTCAATGACATGATGTGAGTCCAGGAATAAAGCTTTCTGAGACTTTCTGATCACAGACTCAGCCTGAAGACTTCTTTGAGTGAATCCTTAAAAATGTTTCACCAATAAGAAAGGACCAGAACCTTTACATATTCATATTCAAAGAGTCCTCTTCCAAGTGGAGGAAATAATTTATCTTCAAAGTACAGTATCAGGCATTAGCCATAACCGAGTTAAGTGCTTATCAAAGTCAAAAACCTTATTGTGTGCAAATGTGTTTCCACACATTCCTCTTTGTGTGTTGCCAAACATGGGCTTGCCTGATGCAAACTAGTAGCTTTCCCACAACTAATTGCTCTCATGTGGTCTTTAAATTTGCTGTGTTTGAATGAGTGTTTGGAAAGGACCGTCAGAATATGCTCTGTTATTTTACTGTCAGAGAGAGAGAGAAAGAAAGAAGCAAATTTGGCACCTTTTTCTGTGTTGCTGTTGGCTAGACGGGGCTCGATAAAGGAGGACATTTTTCTGCTGGTCACCATTGTTTTCTGGATTCTGTTACCTTCATCCAACTCAGGAGGGGACAGAAAGCCAGAGAGGGAGACATTGAAGGAAGAGAGGGAGAGAGGGAGACACTGCATATGCATATATGCACAAATACAGACACACACACATATGTGACATATGTTATTCTTGTTATTATTATACTGGAAACGTTGTTGCTTACTTTGAAATGCTTTAGCGATACTGTATAACATTACAGTCATTCGTCTTGAACTTGCATTTGGGAGAGAACGAGAAATAGGAAGAGAGTAGCAAGGGGAAAAGGAGAATTCAGTGGAACCATGTCAGCTGTTATCTGGCCGGTATTTGTCTAGCGTCTTTGGCAGCTGCAGAGGAACCGTTCAGGAAGGGCGAGGAGGGGTTCTGCCATTAGAGCTCAGAATGGCATTCTAGATTAATAGTGGTGCTGCAGGATTCCAGGACTCTGTAACATTTTTGTTCTCTTGGCATGGAACTCTCTCTCTCTCTTTCTCTTTCTCTTTCTCTCTCTCTCTCTCCCTCACACACACACAAACTCCCTCACTCTCTTGGCCTCTCGGGGCCTGGCAGAGAACACATGCTATTGCAAATGCAGTATCTCTTTGCTCTTTGGAGTTTTCCATTCACAGAAAGTTACTTTTGAAACCACCTTCCTGTGGGATTAGCTGGATTTTTAAAATAATGCATTGAAAAAAAAGTATCACACACTCTTCCTCCATGCACACTTTTTTTTCCGTGCTTAACTGGAGTTCGAGTGCCTTGTGCGGGTGACAGGGGTGTCACTATGACTACACAATGTGTCTCCACCACAACTAAACGATTCTGTCATACCTCCTCCTCTTCTTCTTCCACCTCCTCCTCCAGTGTGGCTCCTCTCCTCCCCCCAAAGCCCGCTTGGTTTGGAAAAAGGTTTGTGAAGAAATTACATTCTCTGTTTAAGACATAATAAAAATGGTATCCCGGCAACCGACAGGAATAAAAACACATCTCCCTGGACCCAGCAATAACAAAATGATTCAATTACTGCATAAATACAGCTGCGAAGGCCATGTCGTACCCCCCCCCCCCCCCTCCCCCCCCCCCCCACCCCCTCCCCATATGCACAAGCTTCCTGGCTGGCCCTGGGTTTTCTCAGGACACTCCATTAGCCTGCGCCCAGCATCTCGGGCTGCACGTGCCAGGGGCTAATAGCCTAGCAGACCTGGCCACCGCCTGCTAGCTGCTTGTAGCCTGCGGCTCTCAGTCCCATCAAAGATCCCCAGTCCGTGGGCCACAGTGAGACCATTCATCGCCTCAGTGTTTATCAATTACACTCGTACAGTTAATGTATAAACAGGTCCCGAGTCAAGGCGCGCTTTTGATTTTGATTGTAGGAAAACCAGAGCATTCCACTGGAGCGCGTCCAGACCTAATATGGAAAAGGGAGAGAGAGCGAGCAAGAGAGTGAGGGAGGGGAGAGAGGGAGGGAGGTGCTCACTGAGCCTCTCAGATCCTTTACTGTTTGGCTCTCACACACAACTCCCTTTTTTGACCCCCACCCCACCCTCCTCCTCCTCCTCCTCCTTCTCCTTCCCCCTCTTCATCTTTATGTTAGTGAAGTAAACAAGCTCGGAGGCAAAGCCATATTCCATTTGAAGATAAATGGGTGCAGCTTGGTTCTTGATCCCTTTGTCAGACTCTGAGTCTCCCGAAACAGCAGTTAAGGTCCAAGAGGGAGTGCGTGATTTATGCTGAGTGGAAGGTGCCGATAGGCAAGGCTCGCAGGTGGGAACGGAGGGTCGGCTTTTTTGCACGGCCTATCCCAAACCGGAGTGTTGGTTTGCACAGATGGAAGCATTAGTTGGTAGTTTGGTCGGATGTCAGGGTTGGGGTTGAGTTGGGTGGAAGGAGAGGCCTATGAAAACACTGAAAGTGTAATGAAGCTGGAAATTGGTGACAATAGGTGCACAGATGAACTCGCAACCACGTCAAAGTCTAGCACGCGGTTCTGAAGTTGACTTCCAACTACCATGGAAGCGCTTTTGAAAAAAACATGGCCTGCGCACAAGCAATCGAGAGCCTAATTAATGTTTATTTTTGCCTCGGGAGTGCTTAGTGTATGAGTGAGCGGTGTACTGTATGTGTAATGAGAGTCCGTCTCTTGGTACATGAGTGAAGAACATGTATGGACAGCTGTCTATAGGGGCCGACTCTTTGCTAAATGCACTAAAGTTTACATGTTGGAAGTCATTTGAGGCTTAAGACAAACTATGTACAGTGAAACAATGTTCTAGGTTTCTCACTTGGGTCGCTTAAATTAAGGTTACCAGCTTGGCTGTCGGCTCTGCAGGGGGAAAAAACGAGAGCTTATATTTGGCATAACACCCCCTCCGAGCGCCGACTTCAACATCAAAAGAGACCGACCTTGACACCAATGGCATTTAAGGCCTTTAGTTCGCCGCTGTTTTTTTGGAAATTCGTATAAGGGCCCGCTTGGATTGTCTCTGTCTCGTTTCCAGGCCGGATCTCTGGTTTCTATCAGCCGAGTTTCTGTCTGTAAGCTTCGGAAAGTTTACACTGCAACTCGATCACAGCTCTGCGGGTCCTCTTCCGCCGCTGATTACAGATCTCTGTGTGTACTGTACATTCGGGCCGGGCAGGACAACAGTCTGTCGACCTCAGAATTACAGCACAATGTTTTTCTTTTTGAACGTCTTCCTCCCATCCAGCACCAAGTTGAAGTCACTGGAAATATAAACACGTTATGGCCCTGCCATTGCTCCAGTGCAAAAATAGACGTGAAAATCTGGTTTCCTGCTCTGAGAGATGAAGCTCTAGTCTATGTGCTCCTTTCACTCTGCTCATGAAAGTGGACAGATGGTTGCTAAATCCCATTGTGCCCCCTTAAACCCTGCGGCCTCAACCCGCAAAGACTCAACTGGCATGAATCAGCCAATCAGGAGGCCACTCAATCATGTGTGTGTGGTTTTGAGGGTTCTATTCATTCAAGGATTGATTCTTGGAGGCCTCCAGGCTGAGGGATTAGATTCAGTTGTGCAGTGCACGGACTAATAAAACTTCAGGACAATCTTAGAGGTTTCATTGACTGTATTCCAGTGCAACCCCTTTTCCCTCAAAGACGTGAAACATCGTAAGTGGCTGATTCATACCCGATAAATCAGTGTGGGATCCGGCTTAGAGTTCGGGAGCTCACTGAGAATAAGCCACTGTATTCAAAAGAATGAATAATAGTTTTATAACGTGAAATAGCTAAGCCGATGCTGCGGTCTTTGCAGGTAGCAATTGTATTTGTGAAGGTACGGTTGTGTTTGGATTGTGAAAGCGGGGAAGTGGGGAGATTGCAGAGGGGAAGGAAGCTCAGAGGTGTCCTCTTGTAACCCCGACAAACTCTGGTGTCACTTTTCAAGAACAGAAAAACCGAATGCATTCGGCTTATCCAGGACAAAGTGAAAGTCTTGCGTGGGCAGAACTAAGGGGGGTTGGAGGGGGGCTTTAAAGGTTTACCTAAATCCTCTGTTGTGCGCGCGCTGCAAGGCCGGCCGAGCCGGCAGCCCTGATCCTGGGACAGCTGGAAGCGTTTAAAATGTTGTGCTGCCGAGAGCAAGCCATACTGTTTATTGCATGAGCTCTGCAGTATGCCTCAGTCATGTCCAATTAGTCCATGCAGGCGGGCCCAAACGGGCCAAAACGGGGCTCACAGGGTTCTCTCACTTTCCCTCGCTCGCTTTCTTCCCCTCGTCATCGTCGTCCCACCACTCTGACTCTCCTCCTTCCACGCAAGACCCTCCACCTCCCCACAAAACCCTCCAAATCACACCCCCGAGGACCAGGCTGTTCAGCTCAACCATGATACCATGCAAATGTGCACTGCCAGAAGGATGCTCCAAAAAAATAAGTGTCCTTTTTCCTCCACCCGCTTGGCTCGGAGACTTCTTACTGTGTTGGCATGCTGTGTTTAATTACGCCGATGCCCCCAAAAATGAAAGCGAAGCCTGCAGATCCCCTCTGCTTACTCGTGGAATATGTGAAAATACCTGGAGCCATTTTTTACTAAAGAACAGGTCACACACACACACTCTATGAGGTCCTAATTTGGCCGTTTTTCATAGTCTATTCAAATGGATTCGAAGTGGCATTTATGATGAAAAATTGACTTTTTTTAGTGTTCTAGCATGGAAGAATATGGAAGTAATTAGCCATTCTAAACGAGCAGAATTATGTTGCCCTAAACAGTTGAGAAATTGTG
Source organism: Limnothrissa miodon (assembly GCA_017657215.1). Lineage (NCBI taxonomy): Eukaryota > Metazoa > Chordata > Actinopteri > Clupeiformes > Clupeidae > Limnothrissa > Limnothrissa miodon. The sequence continues at coordinate 342,650 of JAGFZM010001065.1, read as the reverse complement.
GCTTGCCTCAAAGGCACACAGATGTGTACTGTTGTTGTTGAGATGTCACCACTAAGAGGGAAAATAGTCAACAAAACTTAATTGGATAAATGATTTGTGTGTGTGTGTGTGTGTGTGTGTGTATGGTGGGGGGTTGCTACTCTAAGATCGGACACAATGAGCTGCTATTTGTGCAAGTTTCTATTTTAGGAGCACCATGTATGTTTGGATGATCCTATTACATGCCCACATCTGTGTGTGAGTATTTCATGGCAAATCTTGCAGTGCTGTATCCGTTTTGGCCCATGGGTGTTTTACTGAAATTATAAAAGTCCTCTGTTATTTATACACTAGCTTGTTGAAATAGAAAGCATAACAGATCGAAGTCTATTCTGGAACTTTTTTGACATAACCTTTCGGTGGAAATATCCAACATTGATTGAGGGTGAAAGCTGACCAAATGTTGTGGAGACTTGCGTTGTTTAGTAAAAACCCCAATTTAATTAATTGGGCATGTGCTGTTTGTGGTCTTTAAATATCAGACTTTCCGTCGTTAGGCAACTCATTCTACAGCTGCTGTTGATTGTGTCCGCTGGTCTACTGTGCGGTGTATGATTAAGTCGGTCACGTTAAGTAATTTTTAATCTCTTTCGTTTTCCTCTTCTTCCTTTTTCTTTCTCCGCAGGATGAGTTTCATCCATTCATCGAGGCCCTACTGCCGCACGTGCGTGCCTTCGCCTACACCTGGTTCAACCTGCAGGCCCGCAAGCGCAAGTACTTCAAGAAGCATGAGAAGCGCATGACCAAGGACGAGGAGCGCGCTGTCAAGGACGAGCTGCTCGGCGAGAAGCCCGAGGTCAAGCAGAAGTGGGCGTCGCGCCTCCTGGCCAAGCTGCGCAAGGACATCCGGCCCGAGTGCCGCGAGGACTTCGTGTTGACCATCACGGGAAAGAAGCCGCCGTGCTGCGTGCTCTCCAACCCCGACCAGAAGGGCAAGATGCGCCGCATCGACTGCTTGCGGCAGGCCGACAAGGTGTGGCGCCTGGACCTGGTGATGGTCATCCTCTTCAAAGGCATCCCGCTGGAGAGCACAGACGGCGAGCGGCTGGTCAAGGGCGGCCAGTGTGGCAACCCCATCCTGTGCGTGCAGCCACGTCACATCAGCGTCTCTGTCAAGGAGCTGGACCTTTACCTGGCCTACTTCGTGCAGGAGAGAGGTGAGTGCAGATGCCCCATGCCTGACAACATTTCACTAGCAGAATCTGGGAGACGTGCTCGCAGGGAATGGGCACCACTGGTCAAACATGTTCATTTATCTCAGGTTTGAGTGTTGTAAGTTACATGGAGAAATAACAAAATGGGCGACAGATGAGTCTAAAATACAGGAGTACTAGCTATGGACCCCTCCACCTCAGCCCCAACTTCTGTCTGTCTAGACTGTTACACTGTCTTATCACACATATTTAGGGATATTTTCCCTGTGCTAGAAGATGACTGATGTTTCAGAGTGAGACAGTTCTCATCACTTATCACTTGTCAGTACATCAGTGAAATTGACGGTTTAGAGGATTATTCCAAGCTTTTTGAAGAGAGCGAGAGAATGAGACAACCTGATCCTGTCATGCTTCTTTTAAGCTTCTTCGCATTCCCTTGTACTGTGCATGTTGCATAATTTTTTTTAAGGTCATCAGTGAAGTAAAAATGACTTTTGCCTTGAGTGGCACAAAATGACTCACAATATGTCAGATTATTACAGAGATCAGTGAACATCACGCAGACCCTTCTGATTCTCTCTTTGAGTCAATAAGATCTGTGTTGCTTTTTTCCTGCCAAGAAACGCCCCCCCCCCCCACCACCACCACCATACACACACAGACACACGCATCTTCCACACACACATGCACATCCCTTTAGCCATCTGTGTCTTGAGCAAATCCAAAACAAATAGTTGAGAAAAGAGCTGTGGTTGGTCACCGGGCTGGTTTCTACAGTAGGATACAGTGCATGTGTGGCAGAGGCTGCTGAGTCTGGCGCTTCCTTAAGAAGAAGCAGGATTATTGTTGTACATCCTGTCACTTAGCCTGGTACAGAGAGAGACTGTGGTCAAACAGCTCAACATGCTGCTGCAGGAATATAACTAAGTTTAACAAGAAGGACAGAATCAGGCATAGAGGAGCTAAATTGAGGGGTGTGTGGGGGGGGAGGGAGGAGGGAGGGTGGAACGGCAGGGTGGGGCTGGGAAGGAGTGAGCGGCAGTAACAGAATGCAGACGAAAGAATGTGGCATAACCAAGTCCTTGCCGGTGTAAATCATTTTAAATGAGCGCGGCTTCCAAACGACGACCTTGGCAATGTGTTACAATTTACGGTGTTGTATAAAAGGGTGCAGTCTGGTAGTTAGCGGGCAAAGCTGTGTGCCAGCTGATGCGCGGCCTGCCTCTGGAAGCCGCTAGTGCCCCTGCTACTGCCACCGGACCACGAGGTTGGCACAGAGTCCCCTCAAATAGGACAGGGAGGGCTGACACCGCAGAGATGCAAACACTCGGGAGCTAAAGCTAGCACTCTGTGTCTGTGCGTGTGTGTGTGTGTGCATGTGTGTGCATTTGTGTGTGTGTGCATTTAAAGTTTCATGTCTGTGTACATAATGTCTGTAATGTACGTAAATCTTTGTCCTGCTTTACTAAACTCACACACACAGCATATCACTAAAGGTCCAACCCATAGGATTTCCAC
>JAGFZM010001065.1:323803-339539 GCA_017657215.1 Limnothrissa miodon | reverse complement strand
CACAACCCCCACCCACCCACACACACACACACACACACACCCACACACCCCAGTCCAGTGTCTCAACGCCAGCTATCCCAAAGCACTACATTACCCATACCCACACACACCACCACCAACAGCAGCAGCATCTAGCTCACAGCCTCCCCCAGGAGACTTTTGCTCTCAGATCGCTGCAGCTTCCTCTCAGTGTTTGGTGCCCGTAGTGGAAGTGATCCTGTTATCGGCTCATCAAAGTTGGGCTATTGCATTGACCCTGTTGGGTGAGCAAATGATTAGTTAAACACTCACGGTAAATAAAATGCACTTTGTAGTGGCAGGATCTCATGTCAAGTGGTAATCGAGACATCACGTTATGACAGCCTATTTGAAGATATGCATTAAGATATAAAATACGCAGTGTTGTAAGTGGTTATTTGCCACATGCAGTAAACGAACAGAGAAGAGAAGTCCAGAAAAGTCTAAACATCCATTCAAGAGTCCATCCTAAAGATTAATGCAAAGCCTGAGTGTTACAGTAAATCACGCTGCTCTGTTCTGTGCACAGCATTTCCAATTGGATCAGATAGGCTTGTCTGGAGGGGCTAAACTTAGCCTCTGGTTGTTGGAGAGACATGTATGGGAGCAGTGGGGAGACGACCCAGAGAACAAAAATCACTCCAGTCTTTCACTCTACTTTATCTGGTCCTCATTCATTCTCTCTCTTTCTTTCTTTCCCTTTCTTTCTCTCTCTCTCTTTCTATCTCTCTCTCTCTTTCCCACACGCCCACTGTCTCATCTCAATCATTCTCTCCCTCTCCCCAACCCGTCCTATCTGTGTGCAGCCCCCCAATTCCCTCCCTCCCTCTCTTCCTCCCTCCTCGACCTTCACCCTCACCAGTCTGGGTCAGGCCTGCCTCCCTGTCACCAGACTTGCCTAATAGCCTACAAACTCCTGGCTGTAAACACTCAGATAAGAAGCTGGGGCTTTTCACTTTCACTCAGACCAAAGGGAAAGGGGGAGGAGAAAGGGAGAGAAGGGGGGGGGTGACTCTGAGTGAGCGAGGCAGAAGGAAGGAGGGAGAGGACAGGAGTGGGGAGGGAGGGCGGGGGTTCAGCCAGTCAGCATTTGTTCTTAAAGGCACAGTACACCACTTTCCTTTTTTTTTCTTTTTTTTGGGGGGGACTGACACACACAAAAGGCATGTTCTGCTCCAGTTCCTTTCACTCTCCTTTCATCTCTCTCTCTCTCTCTCTCTCTCTCTCTCTCTCTCTCTCTCTCTCTGTCTCTTCTTTTTGTCGCTCTCTCTCCTCCTCTCTCTTTACCTCTCTCTACCTCTCTCCCACACACTTTTTATATTCCTGCTTTTCCTCTTTTCTTCTCTCACTCATGTTACTCTGTTGTTTCTGTCATATTCATTCTCACTCTCCTGTCTCCCTTTCTTTTGTCTGTCTGTCTGTCTCTCTCTCTCTTTCACTCACTGTCTCTCTCTTTCTCCCTCTTGCTCATATTCTCTATACTCTCTCTTTCACATAGACTGTCCTTAGGCTCCTTTTCTCCCCCTCCCTCCCTCCTCCCTCCCTACCTACCTCTCTGGTCTGGCTCTGTGGTGTAAAGTCTGCTCTGCAGCAGCAGCTGCTCCTGGCCAATGTGTATGTGTGTGTGTGTGTGTGTGTGTGTATGACGTTTGTGTGTGTATGTGTGTGTGTGTGTGCAAGGGAGTGTTTTTGGCCCGCACGCTCGTTCGCCGCGATATGTTTTGGTATCTTTACTAATGAAGCGGACAGCAGGGGCAGGAGCCCGGCATGGCACGGAGTCCAAGGACAACACAGCTCGCCGCCTCTTCCCCACACTCTTATCTCGCCCTGGGCCCTCAGCCACGCCAAATGGGCCCGCCAAGGGAAGGGAAAGGAAAGGAGAGCAGGGAAATGAGAACCTGTCTAGCTCTCTTGTTTTTTTTTTTTCATTCTTTGTTTTTTGTTTTTTTACAGAAGAAGTTAGTGGGGTGGGACACACACACACAAATACACAGTGTCTTTGAGAGCTCTCCTCTGTATCTGCTCTGTCTTGGCTCAGAGTAGGCGATTGGAGTAAATGTGCTGTGTAAAACGTGTCAAAACAAAAGCCACGCTGGTTCTCCTTATTTGACACAACATGCTTTGCCGGAGAAGAGATGGGGGTTTTGGAGGGGTGCGGAGTGTGTCTGTGTGTGAGCGTGCGTGTGTGTGTGTGGGGGGGGGGGGGGGCACAGTTGGTGCAGGCCAAAAACTACCAAGGGCCTGTCAAGCCAAAAGTTCTTCCTGTCTGCCTTGACCTTCCCCTGAACCCACCCTCCGCCGCTGGCTCCTTGCTAAATGGCGGCTTCACAGAAAAACCCTTTGTGTGTGCACTGGACTGTTTCTGGCTTGGCTTGGCTTGGCGTGTGCGTGTGTGTGTGTGTGTGTGCACTCGGGCATGTCTGTCTGTGTACTGCAAGTGTCACTGTGATTGGGATAGGGGGAGTCACTATTGGGAAAAGAATAGAGGGTGTATCCTCAATAGTGAGACAACACACACGCTTAAACACAGAAAATATATACAGCAGTACATACATACAAAGGCATATATCAAAGCTTGCACACGCACACACACACATACATACATACACATGCACACACACACGCACACACACACACGGTCAGTAAACACAACAGCAGAGGAATGTGCTCCACTGCTGCGGCAACGGAAATTTAGAAGGGGTGGGAGGATGAGGGGTCACCTCAGGTCAAGTTCAGCTCTGTTATGGGTGCATCCAACAGGGGGTGGTGTTCAGCCCGCCCGTCCAAATGATCTTAAAGGGGCCGCGCACACGCACCGCCGTCTCCTAGAAGCCCGCGGGCCCCACCGGTCGGGCCAGCATTCATATACAGCCAATGACCTCGTCTATAGGTCTTCACATCTTGCATCTCTAATCCCTAATATACTGTGCAGCAATGAAGCATAAAGTATTAAAGCATCAAGTCTCAGGGCTTGCAGATGCTGGGATGACATATTATGGAAGGAACATGGAGGAATTTGATGGGCTTTTTTTTCTTTTTCTTTTCTCTTTTTTTCTCCCAATCATTGGCTGAGTTTCAGGCTATCTCTGTGAGTTTCTTGCAGCGGAATAGCCTGTCTCAGTTGACAGTAAATAAAAGAGTGTCTCCCTTTCCTCTCTCTCTCTCTCTCACACACGCACGCACACAGTCATGAGTGAGCACTCAGGGAGAAGCTGGAGGTACTCCCGGTTCATGTTTGTGTGCAGAAATGGTCTGTGTATCCCTTACCTCAGGTACTCAGTGGCTTCATTTGGATGCTGGCTCCTCTGGGGCCCTGTACTCTGATCCTTCTTTCCATTTCTCTTTTCCTCTCGCAGTTATCCTCTCTCTCTCTCTCTCTCTCTCTCTCTCTCTCTCTCTGTCTGTCGCTCTCTCTCTTTCTTTCTTCTGTGCGTCTTTCTTGGCCAGTCTTTATCCAGCTTTCTCTCCCATCCACTCCTACTCTGTGTCTTTGTCTCTGTCCACCTGTCTCTTCCTATGTGCATGTACAGTTTGGCCATTTCAGACTCTCCTATAGACACCCCACCCTTTCTCCTCACCTCTCTCTCTCTCTCTCTCTCTCTCTCTCTCTCTCTCTCTCTCTCTCTCGCTCTCTCTCTCTGCTGCCTCTTGCCACAGTTGAATGGTTGCTGCCTTTACGGCTCCTCTTTGCCACCGTGCCTCGGGGAGTGGAGGCATAAATGTTGTGAAGGCCATGGGTTAGATAGATGGATAGACAGGGAGTAAGGGGGAGAGGGGAGTGAAAGAGAGAAAGAGAGAGAGAGAGAGAGAGAGAGAGGGAGGCCGAGGGAAGGAGGGAGGTCAGGAGTGAAAGTCAAAGGCACTGCAGCTGCGGCTCCATGGTAATCAATCCGGCCGATCGATGCGCTGGGGTGCGGAGTGTGTGTGTGTATGGGCAGACATAGTGCTGATGGTGTGCTCTGGGCCTGAGCTGCACTGGGAGCTCCTGTCAGAGAGAGAGGGGGGGGGGAGGGGGAGGGAGGGAGAGAGAGAGAGATGGAGAAAGAGAGAGAGAGAGAGAGAGAGAGAGAGCCATGTGATCCACACCAGCTCTGTGTAGCGGAGAGGAGCCGAGGATGCTGGTTATGCTCTCATGGGTTCTGAACGGAAAAGTGCAGAACAAAAGAATAAGCCCTCTTTTCTTCTTTTCTCTTTCCTTCTCTTCTATTCTTTACTCTCGTTTCTTCTCTATTTTATTACATTTTCTCCCCTTATCTCTCTTCTCTTCTCTCCTCCCTTTTTCTCTTCTCATCTCCTCTCCTCTCACACACTACTGTGTGCCTTGGTGTTGATCAGACATGTAGATTAGTGAGTGCTGTATACTGGTGAAGATCTATGCACTGCCACTGCAACATATCTGACTTCAAAGTGTGTCAGATGTGTACCAATAGGAGTCAACATTGGTTGTTATGTACAGGTCTTTTGGTATGATGTGGAGATCATTTTGATTGACTGGTTTACTTTAGATGTATCTTCTTCTGCTTCTTCCAGTTGGCCAATTTTATAGTTATACTGTATTTTATAATGTACACATTGAAATGAGCTAGCCGTCTTCACCTTATAATACATAATATACATAATAATAATACAAATAATAACACATTTTATTGTCTGTCTGTTCAAAGCTGCCCAAAATAGGCCGTCAACTGACTGGTGAAGTGTCCCTCTACCTATTTTAAGTTCACCTCAGGTCACCCTGCGCTGTGGGCTGCATGAGCATGTGTGGTGGAGGAGAGATTAGGCGCTGCCCTCTGTGATAAGAGCACCATTGAGCGCTCTGTTTGTCTCCACACGCATGCTATCAGAAATCACAAAGGGCCCTGGCCAGGTAGCAAAGCCAGGGCTGTACCGATTTGCCTTGAACAATTAAAAAAACTTGAAACACTTGAGAAAGTACCAGAAGGTTTTGTGTACTTTCACACAGGGAATAAGTTTGGGTCTGGTTAAATCTTTGACTGTATGCATGCATGTGTGGGTGGGTGGATGGGAGGTTGACTGTGTGTGACACTGGTTTGTTACAGTATCCACCATAAAAGATTTTGTGTGTGTGTGTGTGTGTGTGTGTGTGTGTGTGTGTGTGTGAATGTGTGTGTGTGAGGGAGTGTTAGTAATTACAGAATACACCATAAAATCATGTGACAGATTATGATTGTGTCCATAAGATTTTGTGTTGGAATGTGCACATTAAAGCAGTTTGTCAGGTCGAGGTCAGGTGGAGTCATGGCGTATATGGACACACTTTCATGCACACAGCACACTTTTGCAAATGACGCAACTTGTCGTTACTACCTCTGTAAAAGTGCATTGTTCATTTTTCCACCAGTTGCACGTTGTCTGGATGGGAGATGTGACCTTGCAGTGGGCTCGCTCTGTTAGCCAAAGCTGCAAATGAACGGGACATACTGTATCTCGATTTGTCAGTAGTGCGCTACAAGAATTTCTAGATACTATTTTATGGGCATATGGTCTAATGCTTTGGAATATTCAAAGTTTGTGCACAACTCATAAACTTTTGGCCTCTGTCATCTACAGGAATTCATATCAGTGCTCATTCGGGCAGAATAACAAATTAGGCTACGATTTTAAAAAATATCCTGGAAATGTTTTATGTCCATGACGATGAGCTCAAACATTGGTTATACCTAGGCTACAGTTCACAGTTATTCCAAAATATAAATCTATGGTGTGGAATATTGCTGATGTTTTGTGAAAGTAACTAACCTTTTAAATCGCTGCTGTGCATAGTGTATTTGTAACATCAAAGCATTTCAATGTTCTTTACAGAAAAATAAGAACATAGTATCACTGAAGAAAAAATTGTTAAGCATGAAAGACAGTAGGAGTGAAGGGACGGAAGATCTTTGAATAGGTTTTTTCATCCCAGAGTTTTTTCATACCACAGAAAATCCCTAGATAAGCTATATATCAAGCTGTATTTTCCTTTCCCAACTGAAGACAATCTACTATACTGTATGTTTTACAATGTTTTCTGAAAATTCAAGTTATTCAGAATTTTTTACTAATCAGGCATAGCCTAGCCTAAAAGGGCAGAAATGTACTTCTCTTGTTTCTTGAGCATGACTACCTACGTTAGACCGGCGTTAGTAGATATTTCTTTGATTTCTTTCAAAATCAATCTGTCAAATGCATCTACATCTGTGAATTTCTAATTGAGAAAACCCATACCAGCAAGTTAAAACTAATGCTCTACTCAAAATCAATGGGAAATGACTGTTTTATTGGTTACTTTGCACACAAAACACGCCCATGATTAGTTAAGTAATGTAAGTCTAACTCTTTTGAATGTTGCACCGTGCTCCATTGACATTTTTTTCCGCCATCAAAATACACTTTTGTCTTGGCAATATCTACAATCCAACTTAAGCTTGCAATGGGTAACTAGTTTAGGTGTATGTAAGTAAATGTGTTACTGTACATGTGTGCATGCGTCAGTGTGTGTGTGTGTCTGTGTCTGTGTGTGTGTGTGAGTAATTGGTGTGACTGTGAATGTCTCACATTGTAATGAATATCAACCCATCACAGTCACTATTGAGGTGAAATCAATTGAGCAATACTGCATTTAATTATATGTGTACAGAATTATCACATGTGTGTGTGTGTGTGTGTGTGTGTGTGTGTACAGTAGATGTGTGCTTTAGCGGAGCTACACTCATGCTGCCTCAGCTAGCATTGTGCTAGCCCACTGCAGCCCCTTCCCTCCCCATCCCTTCACATTCTCTCCCACACTCACACTGGCCCGCCAGAACCGCACTCCGTCGTTCCCCCGCTGCTAACTGGACCTGGTCGGTGCCTCTCGTTTGTGTCCCTCCGTCCAGAGGTGATGGGAGGGTCAGCCGCCCTGGGCCTCTCAGATTACCACCTCCCCCAGACCCAGACACGGCGCACAAGACCTCTGGGCCACAGGTGGGAAATATCTGTCCGCCGTGGCCCAAACGGATGCAGAGAGAGCGGGGGAGGGGGGAGGAGGGGGGGAGAAAAGGCTAGAAAAAAAAGGCGTGGGAGTAAGAGAGAGACAGAGAGTGTGTGTGTTTTTCACCCGCCTATGTAAAATAGTTTTCCCGAAAGCACACCTCCAGCTGCCGTTGTGTAGAAGGACATCTTTATTGGTGTGTTTGTCCCCAGGGGGGAGTGTTTGGGGAGGTTGTGTGCATGTGCTTTTGATTGTGTGTGTGTGTGTGTGTGTGTGTGTGTATGTGTGTGTGTGTGTGTCAGTCACAAAACCCCTCATACACATCCTCCACAGCTGCCATCTTCACAGCTGCTGGACTACATCATAGCTAACCCCTACAACATCCCTCCCAACACACACAAACACCCCCACCCCTACATACACACACACACACACACACACACACACATACACACATACCATTCAAACAACAGCAGCATGAAAGGCTAGACTCCAGCAATGTAGCTGTGTTTCACCTAGAGTCATAATAGATATGCTAACAGTCCTCTCTTAGCACAATCAGCGGGACGAACTACCTGTCGGAGACAATCAGGCTTTGTTTGACCAATTAGCTTAGCGTCTAAATGAAATGTTACAGCTGCTATGCTATGGCCATATGGGCTCTCTTTCTCTCTCTGTATGTGTTAACAATGAGTAAGTGTAGCAGACCTTTGGGGCCGCTTGTGTTATGCCTCAGTTTTAAACTATGAATACGAAAATCTTGCCATGGCAGCAACTAGCAAACAATCAGTCAGAAGTTTGATCTTACTGTAAACTCTCCCTAAACTGCTGTAGCAGCTGTTGTGTTTTGATTAGTTATCTCGAAACAGTGCATTGGTTTCACATCGGTGTCGTTTTTCGTGGATGATGTGTAATATCTAGATCGCAGACAACTGAGCAGCGTCAACACGGCTCTGCTGTGTCTCGCAGCAAGATGCTGTCGCGGTGTGCGTGTGGGTGTGTTTGTTGCGTGATGTCATTTCCCATCTTCATTTCCTTTTTGACATGTATATGATATATACAGGTTTTGGAAAACACTTCATCACCATTCTTATACGCAGAACATATTTTTTTATGCCAGCGTTTACAAGAAACGAAACTGTTAAAGCTTTTGAGCCTGTGTTGCCATTTGAGATGGATGACGCAAGCCACTCAAGCTCAGGGGTTTCCAATGTGTCAGTCAGTTTTTTATGTGGTTTGCACAGTCGCAGACATGGTGATTTCTGAAAAGCAACCAGTTTCGCAGCGTTTGTGTGCAAACATTCCACAAACGAAACAGACAGAGATGACCTGTTTCTAGTGATCGGATGTTTGAGGGTTTTAAGATGACTGTATTTCTTGTTATGAGGGTAATCCCCATTTAGCTCAACATTGACTAATGCCTCCATGCAAGGCTTTGTTAATTAATTTACTTATTCTTATGCCTTCAACCATGTTGGATCAGAAATAACAAGACCTTGGGTTAGGAGGGAATCTAACTAGAACTTTATTATTCTGGTGCTCTTGTACCTATACTTGTTTGTAGTGGGACTGTACAGTGTAAATGTGTAAATGAAGACTGGAGGAAAGAGGAGTGTTTTGGAAGAGGGCTGTGCATCATGACCATATCTCAACCATAACCCCCCCCCCTCCCCCCCCAGCCCCTCTCCATCTCCCTGGCTGCCTCCCTGGCCCAGCTCCTTTGAAGCGGCGCATGTTTGGGGTGGCTTCAAGTGGGACGGAGGCCTCGCAGCCAGAGGGTGTTGGATGCAGTGTGACTGATCAAAGCGCTGGAGGAGAGAAGCGACAGATGAAAGGGAGAAGTGAGAAGCTGCGCCTCCCAGGCCGACCAGGTCGAGGCGAGGCGGAGTACGACTAGGCGGGCTGAGTCTGCCCCTGTCCACCTCCCATCCCCTTTCCTCCCCTCCCCTCCTCTCCTCTCCTCTCCACTTCTTGGCAGCTCTCCTGCTTAACCGCCCCCCCACCCCTACCCCTCCATGCTGAGCCCTACATTCTGGCCTCCTTTTTAGTATGATCTGAGAAGACAGACACATACATTAACACACATAAACACACACAAATACAGTATACACACACACTCAATCTCATATCTAAACGTACATGCACAAATGTATGTCAAACTGGAGCACATATTTTGCCTGTGACTGAAAAATTTCTCTATCAATGTCTGCCTCTTTCTCTCTCTCTCTCTCTCCCTTTCTTACTCTGTTTCAACCTGTCCCCCAGAGAATGATGGGTAATTAACCATGGGGTCTCTCTCACCCCCACGACATTAGACTTAGCAGTAAAAAGGAGATATTCTTGGGGCCAAGCATACAATACTACAACTTCTCTTCTCTGTTATTTCCAAACCATCCGCTGAGATGCAAGGGGTTTGAAAAATTAAAGACGTGTCCGAATGTATGTTTTTTCCCCTTCTTTTCTTTTTTTTTTCCTAAAGTTTTATGTTGCACTGCTTTTAGTAAAAGTCATGTGCGGGTCAGCCAAGTTAGTGCGATATGATAGCACAGTATCAGCCGTCTAACTCCTTTTTGCTTTGTTCTTGTCTTCTTTTTTTGTGTTGGTCAGGTAAGGCGGATCTGTCAGTAAATGACTCAGGCTTCCTTGAGGGTGGCCAATGCTATCCACCAGTGTTTGTCTAGCACGTCTCACCTAACCTTACCACCCCCTCCCCTTCATCACCCCTTCCCCTCTTCTCATAAACCACTCATTTATGTCTAGATCTATAGCGTCGTGATTGTGCAGATAACCTTTTCGAAGGAACAACCGGTGGTCTTTGATGTCCCTCCCCCTCATTGTGTTGGCATCCACTCAGAAATGCCACTTTCATCATTAAGTTCCACAAATTGCTGCATCACTAAAGGCTCACACTGTTTAGGAAGCAAAACCGGGTTTCTAGTTTGAACTCATATGAAAGTGTGCCATTATGTTATCTGTTTCATCAGCCAGGACTGTGTTATCATTACCTCGCTTTCCTTGAGGCCGACCTGAAATATGTTTCCCCCACCTCCTCTATATCCTTCTCGCGTCATGGAAAAAATCATAGCACCAAATCTATTTATCTGGTCAGCGAGAGCTCTTAAATGGCTGTGTCTCCTCATTTGCAGACGAGCGAGGGAATCCTGGGAGAGCCTTGGGCTCTGGCTTTTTTTTTTTTCGCTTGGGCCTCATCGCTGCCTCCTCCATCTCTCTCCATCTAATCCTTTCTGCCCTCAAAGGAAGCAATTAGAACTTTTCCTTTAATCCCTGCAGTTACAGCCAGGAGATTGCATAGCGCTTTGACGGCCAAATGAACCATAAGTGGTTATTTTGCAGAGGGACTACAGTTAGAGAGAGAGAGACGAGAGAGAGAGAGAGAGAGGGAGAGGGAGGGAGGAAGAGATTGGAGAGTGGGCAGTTCAGAATCTGGTGAGGGGCAACCTAATCTAACACACAGCAGACACACACACGCTCAAACACAAATACACCCCCCCCCACACACACACACACACACACAAACACTCAAACACACACACACACACACACACACACACACGTTCTGTCTTAAAGGGCCTTGTTGTTTTAGGTCTCCAAGTTCAGTAGGAACAAGAACCAGAAAATCTGATCAAACGCACATTGAATAGCAAACCAATATCTAACGTTAACTGAGTGCGATATTGCAAAATGAAACTGAAAGTAATTTTCTCTTCCCCACTGTGTTAGCTCACTATTAGTGTTAGTGTAAGCTCACAATTCACTTTTTGGTGATTTCTTGTTTCTTGTTCTTACTTGTTCTTTTTTCTACTGACAGCATATGTAAAATTATTTATTAGCTTTATTAGCATGACTAATGAAATACTTAAGCAATAAGCCACTAGAGGCGGTGCGTATACGCTGGTTTTCGCGTCGTGCCTAACACCCCTCAGCTGTTCTAAAACCAGCGTATACGCACAGAGTGGCTTATTGCTTATCCAAAACTGTTTAAGAAAATTGTTTATAAGATTTCAGCGCATATAACCATGTACTTTAAAAATAAAATAGTGTATTGTAATAACCATTCTTCCGCGAATACATATAGTTCCTTGTGGAGAGTGGTTGCCAGGCAGCGCTACACGCTGCTTCGCTGAGATGGGCTATGTCAGACGGTTTTTAATTGACGTTCGATTGCGCAGTAATGCGGAACTGAAGAGGCACCAGTGTGTGTTTATAGTGATCTTACAACGGCTTGGAATGCAGAATCAGCCTATCACACTCAAGATCCAAAGAAGTAGTTTTAGATAGCTTAATTTATACATGTGTAATGACAATAAAGTTGAATCTAATCTAATCTAAAGAATAGTAGAACATCATATAATAAACACACACTCTCTCTCTCACACACACACACACACACACACACACAAAACGCAAACAACACACATACACACGCAGTGATGGTTTTTAGTGTTTGTGTGTATTTTTAGCTGTAGTTTAAGTCCTTCACCTCCGGCCAGGGTGGCTCATTTTGTTGAAGGGGCCCCGTCTGTGTGTGTGCGTGTGTGTGCGCGGGAGCCTGGCATAGCTGCAGGGAGAAATAATGATGTATTATCACTCCAGGGGAGAGGTCTATTTTGCTCTGTATGGAGGCCAGGCAATCGTTTCCCTTCTCTCTCTCTCTCTCTCTCTCTCTATTTCCCTGTGTCTCTTGTCTGTCTACCCCCCCCTCCCCTCTCTCCCATTCCAAACAAACCATTGACTGCCTGGGCACGGTCTGGGCTTGGAAGAGCAATGGAGCCAATGTTTCTTTTTCTCAATGCGTGACCTGCAGAGCATGTTCTGTAATGGACTAAATAGGCATTGACAAATGCATGCGGGTTCTGTAACGACGAAGCCTGGGAGAATTCGCCGCCCGCCGCAGCTGGGAACAATCACTCTTCCCTACAGTACCTCCCTCTCTCTCGCACACACTCTCTCTCACGTTCTTTCTTTCTCTCCCTCTCTATCTCTCTCTTTCTCTCACACTCTCTCTCTATCACACTGTCTTTCCTAGTCACCACCCCCACACCCATGCTCGCTCTATCTCTCCCCGTATATCTCATTCCTTCCGTCTGTGCGTGTGACCTCATCTGCAGAAGCCGCTCACAGGCGAGACATCTGTCAAGCGTGGCAGCGCAGCGACCAGCCAGACCCACTCAACTTGAGACCACAGAGGGCTGTAAAATGACAGTTAACAGCCTCAGTGAAAGTGGAAGGAAAGTGTTGCAATAAAAACAGCAACAAAGTAGCAACACTGTTTTGAGCTAATTAAAGACTGAGAGAGCACAGAGTTGTCCTGTCCTGCAGATATCATTGCGCCATAAAGGCATCGGGATCGTAACTACTCCAGTTCTGTTTTCTTATAGTGGACCTGCAGCATTAGACCCCAGCAAGCCTTTGTTATGTCTGAAATGAGCCGAACTAATTTGCAAGATTGTCTACTTGCTCTGCCATAAAGTCACTCAGCCAGATGGGTGGAGATGATAGATACAACCCCCCCCCTCCACACACACACACACACACACACATGGAGTGGCCTGTAGACACTGCAAAATATTCCTGTTCTACTAGGGCAGTACTGGGGCTGTACTGGGGCTCTACTAGGGCTCTACTAGGGCTGTGCTGGGGCTGTGTACTGGGGCTCTGCTAGGGCTCTACTGGGGCTGTGTACTGGGGCTCTGCTAGGGCTGTGCTAGGGCTCTACTAGGGTTCTACTGGGGCTGTGTACTGGGGCTCTACTGGGGCTGTACTAGGGCTGTGCTAGGGCTCTACTAGGGCGTCGCTAGAGTAGAAGGACAACCTTGGCTGAGCCCAAGGATTATGGTAATGCGCGCGCATAGCACGCGCCGAAAATATTTAAATTATTAATTAATTAACAAGCTTTACCATGTGGATAAATATCTTGTCTCAATATCACTGTTTAGTGGAGAAAATATAGTATTGTTTTTACCGTAAATCCCCAAAGACACAAACTAAAGCAGAACACCTACGTTTTTCTGCCTTCTTTTTGCGGCTCTATAGAACGTTCAGATTGAGTTCAGGTAGCCTACTCTGACAAAGTTTCACTGAAGTTACGCTGCCGACTACTTACTAGTGTGGGGCTGGTTGATTTTGAAACGGGCTGGTAGATTCATCAGACGAGTTTTGCCACTTTATTTGTCAGTAGCTGGTTGATATTCACATTTCAAAAAGTTTGTTTTGATTCCTACTGTTTACTTAGAACAGCAAGCTAATCAGTTAGCTATAGTTAATTTATGGACTGTGCATGATGCCATAGGTTATTGGCCAGGCTATATAGTAGGTTCAGTTTGCAAACATCAATTCTTACCCTCTGCCTTTCTCCCGAAAAATTGGAATAGTTTTGGAACAACGCTTTGTTGTGTGGCATGTATGTTCACAGGTGCAATTGGCCTCCGCCACAGACCACTGAGCTAATCCCTCAGTGGTCCAGCCCCGCCCCGCCCCGCCCCGCCTGACTTTGCCTAATCAGAGACAGTGTTTGGACAGGATGTGAGGCACAGAAAACAAAGCATTGTGAAATAAAAAAGCGAAACAACTAGTTTACTGTATTGAATTGTGTAGTTTTTGATGAAGCATTCAAAGATTTTTTACCCGGGCTTGGCTCAAATTACCCCGGGCTGAAGCCCCGTAAAAATCGTCTAGCGACGCCACTGGGCTCTACTATGGCTGTACTGGGGCTGTGTACTGGGGCTCTGCTAGGGCTCTACTTGGGCTCTACTGGGGCTGTGCTCCTAATAGCTCTCATATGAGGAGGCCCTGGCTTACCAGAGGCGGCACCGACTTAACCTCAGCTGACATCATGCTATTGCTGAAATTGCTTTCCCTGCCAGCACCAAGCAACATAAAGCTAATGCCTAAATCAGGGGTTCTTTTTTGCTTTCTGTACCCCTTCTCTCTCTCTCTCACACTCCCCCTCTCTTTCTTTCTTTGTGTTGCTTTCTTTTTTCTTTCTGAATGTTGGAGGGGGTGGGGGAGGGGGGCTTTCTGTCGTCTTTAATTTTGCTGCATTTTCGACATGTTTAAACTTTTTCTCAAGGGTTATAAATATCCTGTTACGATGACTAACATGTTGTTGGTGTGCTTCGGGCCCAAGATCTTTGTCTGCTTATATAATAATCAAGTTGTCCCGAGACAATAGCCGCTGTGTCCCACGAGCGGGCTCAGTGCGGGTTTGTGCACAGTCAGGGCTAGAGTACATTAGCTTCAGCATAGCATTAGTTAGCTCTAGCCACGGAGAATGACTAATGCGTTAATTGAATTCACAGCATGGAAAGCAGTCACGTGGTGGGAGTTGCGCTGAAGACCAGGTTTAGAGGCCCAGCTGCTAATTGGGACAGGTTGTCACAGTGGAGATCAAATCACAGAGACATACATCATGGCTGTGTCCCAAACAGGAAAAATGCTGCCTTGGAAGGAAACATTTGTTGGCAGCAACGCATCAGATTTCCGAAAATACTTTTCTAGGCAGTGCCTTTTTGCCTTCTACAACTGGTAGAAGACAGTTCTACAACTTGTTAGACAGCAAAGATAGCAAAGGCAACAAGTCTGTACTTTCCCATTTAAGACACAGCCTTTGTGTGTGTGTGTGTGTGTGTGTGTATCCGTGAATGAGTGATTGTGACTGTTGGACTGTTTGTCTGTCTCATCTTGAGACTGAGCCTGATCTTTATTTAGTTGTGTGTTGTGGCATTGTGTCATAATTTTCCCGGCTAGCAGTTCAATCCCATAAGATCTGGCCCTGAGATGGCCCAGCTCTGGCTCTAAACTTGTTGATTTGGTTCCCACTATCTGCTTTTCTTAACATTTAGTCATTTTCCCTCCTGCAATACACCAGTAATTATTTGGCATGATCATTCTTGAAAATCTACATTATGATTTCCCCTCCTTGTTCTGCCCATTTAGCCCCATTCTCACCAGCCAGATTCTCTAACCCTCTCTCTGTTCTTCTCTCTTCTTCTCTCTCTCTCTCTCTCTCTCTCTCTCTCTCTCTCTCTCTCTCTCTCTCCCCTGTGTTCTTCAGGAAGACTGTGGTTGTTCTGTTGCACCGATCCTGATTGTGGCTTTCTGGTGCTTGCCAGTCCTTATTTTTCATCGCCAGTAGACGTTACATTGTCAATATTGATTCTAGATGAGGCAATAAAGAAGCGAGGCCCATAAGTCAAACAGAATAATAAAAATGCAGAAAAAATATTGTTGCAGGGCCATTGTGGTCATGTGGAAATGCGTTATTTGGCCCCAGCGCTCATGCAGATCTTTATTTATTCTCGAAGCCTCATTTCCATTGCGTACTCCCCGTTAACTGGAAGCCTGGTTGTGCATGCTGGTTCCACACTGGCAAGAACCTTCTGCGTTCTCTCTGCTGTGTGATAATGTCTGGTTGGAGGACAACGGCAAAGGCTACGTGTGTCTTTTCTAGCTTTAGCTCTCTCTCAAACTCTTTTTCCCTCACTTCTTTATCCTCTCCATTGCCCCCACCCCTCCTCTCTCTTTCTCTCTGTTCCCTTCTGTTCCTTCCCCTCTAGACTTTCTTTCCTCTCTCTCTCTTTCCTTGTCCTGAACCTGAGAGGCTATGATCCCTTCATTCCCTTGAACAAATGTTGATTGTTAGGGCTTTGTATCTCCTCAGCTAATGAGTCTGTGTGGTGTGTGTGTGTGCGTGTGTGTGTGTTTGTGTGCGTATGTGTGAGTGTGAGG
>JAGFZM010001065.1:293638-314228 GCA_017657215.1 Limnothrissa miodon | reverse complement strand
CTCTTCTCCCTCTCTCACTTTGTCTCTCACCCAAAACCTTTTAGTTTATTTCTTTGTCCGTCTTGATTCTTTATCATGCTTTCTATCTGTCTGCCCCACTCCTCTATCTCTCCTTCTGTACTAGCTCATATCCATTTGGTTTTTTTCAAGCCCTAGTTTTGTATTCTATTACTTTCTCTCTTTCTGTTTCTTTCTCTTTTTTCTTTTTTTTCCTTCTCTATCTTTCTATCCCTCTTTCTTTTTTCTAGGCCAGGGCTTCCCTGTCTTCCTGGGTGTGCAGCACTGTCCGGGGCTCATGGCCACTCATGTGCACTGCTCTGCCAACACAGCTGCTCAGGTCAACCACCGGAGCCCGAGTGAGAGTGAAAGAGAGAGAGAGAGAGAAATAAAATAATAAAAGCATGTATTGAACCATCAGTGAATAGGGGACACCTAAAAAGCTACTGTGCGGTCATAATCATAATAGGATTGTAAAAAAAAAACAAAAGAAGAGAACAATTGGGTAAGCAGCAAGAAGCATTCACGCGTGAGAGAGAACTAGCTAGGTCAGGCAGCTCCTGTTCAAAGTCCGACAGATCTGTGCCAGATTATACAGAACCACCAAGAGCCCTTGTATGTCTCATCTACTTTTGTAGAATTCATTGCACCTGATTCAGTAGGTGTTATCCATTTTGTCTGGCAACAGGGATATACTAGGATATCCCCCGGATAGCTAATAAGGAGAGCCAATCATGATACTGTAGTTACACACAAGGCAGTGTTTTGCTTTTCTGCTGTGTCATTTAGACGCAGCCTCGGGGACACTCGTGGATGTTTTCTTCCCTGTGCGTGTTCCCGGCATTAGCTCACACACCATTTGAATATTTATTTTCACTACTTTTTTTCCCGGTTCATTTTTCTTCATGTTGGTCATGCCACTTGCCTGGTTGGACTCCAGGAAACTGCCACTAGGGCCGTGTTACAGCGGGGAGGGGCGAAAAAAGAAAAGAGTGAGAGTGTAAGCGGAGAGACACAGAGAGAGGAAAAACAGATAGCGCTCTTTTATAAATGTAATGAGGGAAGCAGATGGCTTGAGGTTAATGGTAATGTATGCCAAATTGCCACATGTAGTTGCAACCGTACAATAAAAAGCGAGAAATAAAAAGGACTGGAGGCAAATAAATAACATGACTTTGTGTGTGCGTGCGTGTGTGTGTGTGTGTGTGTGTGTGTGAGTGTATGAACAAGGGAAAGAGAGAGAGAGAGAAAGAGAATAAGCAAGCCTTTGGGGTGGGGCAGGAAAAAGGCATGTACTGTAGTTTATTGAAGAGAGGGCATTTGAGGACAGGTTGCAGCCGCTTTGCAGTCTTTCACTCTCTCTCATACTCTCTCTCTCTCTCTCGTCCTCTTCCTGTCTTTCATTCCACCCTCTTCATCTCAGGCTCACCCGCTCGCTCACCACAGTCTGCACAGACGCGGCGCTCTGCGTTCCTTAAAACAAATATGGGCCGCCTTTTTGGGACGCTTCTTCTCCCCGTCACAAATGTTATCCTTATAAAAGGGGTCACTTACAGTTCAGGGCTCAATATAAGACTAGCAGCGACACGTGAGGCATGGACGTGCTGACATTGCACTCTCAGACATATACTATGTCATTGTTATGAAGAAAGGCGAAATAACACTAAATAATATTGTCACTCTCCTAATTTGTTTAAGGTGTATGTGGTTTTAATGTTCTAATGCTTTTCCAAACTCAGCTAATGTTTCATCAGCCACCCTTTTTAATATTAATTCATTGTGTCAGGAAAGGTTTTGTTTTCTATTCAAACACTTGTTTTTCTCCCTTCTAACTTTCTTCCTTTCTTTCTCCATCCTCTCTCTCTCTCTCTCTCTCTCTCTCTCTCTCTCTCTCTCCCTCTCTCTCTCTTTCTCTCTCTCTCTCTCTCTCTCTCTCTCTCTCTTTCTCTCTCTCTCTTTCTCTCTCTCTCTCCCCCGAAGCTTTGGTTCTTGATCTTGGAGCAACAGTCGAGTTAAAAAAAAGGAAAACGAATGTATGACCTAACCTCTCTGGCATTCATCGGTTTGATGCACGTTGCGGAAGAGAGTGGAGGTTGGGGATGAACGCACGCAAGCTGCCCCCCCCCCCTCCTAATTCCACTAAATCAGATATGAAATCGTCCCTCCAACGTGCGCTGTGTATAATCTGCGCTAGCAGCAGGATCGCGGGCCGCGCTGCGCCGGGCCAGATAAGAGCCCCTCCCTCCCAGGAGTGCGAGAGACGTGACGTGAGGAGCATGCCCAGACCCGGGCCTCCCGAGCTAAGACGTCGTTTCGCCGAGATGACCATGGGAGTAGATAACCGCCATCCCTTGAAAAACACTCCAAAAAAAAAAAAAAAAACGCTTACTCACTCGGGCAGATTGATCTCAGTGGGCCTTTGATGAGTGGCTTCCCCCGCCTGTGTGTGTGTGTGTGTGTGCCAGTGCCTGCCTACAGTGTGCCCCTGACACTTTGGAGGAAAAGCCAACGGAAATGAGATTTTCCTTTCTTTTTCCACACGTCCTCCTAAGGCATCCTCGAGTTGCTGAAGTCTAGCATCTGTGGGCCTGCCGTCGCCCATCTTCTTTAGCTGATCCAGCTTTTTGATTCGCTGCCATGTATTCTGCTGCCTCAGGAGCCTGAATCTTCTGCACCTCAGAAGGCTCGGGGGGGATGGGAGGAGGGTGGTCTCCCCTGGGCTGAGTGTTGATCTCTGCCTGAGAGCAGAGACAGACAGAGCCTGGCAAAGGCAGACAGATGCCTGGTGGTGCCTGATCCCAGGCTGTCCTGTCTCAGCAGGGAATCCCCCCCCCCTCTCTCCTCCTTTCTCTCACCCTCTCCTTCTGTCTGCCTTCTCTCTTTCCTTCCCTACCTCTCTCTCTCTCTCTCTCTGTTGGAGCCCAAGGCAGGGGACGAGGCAGGCCAAGCCACACGTCCTCACTCAAACCCCTGTCCAAGCTTGAAGGCTTTAACAGTGTAGCCTGAAGCCAGCCAACCAGCCAGCCAGCCAGCCAGCTATATTACCCAGGTTGGGTTGGAACCTGAACCTCATCAGCCCCCTTCATCCTCCTCTTCCTCCAACCGCCCCCCCCACCCCCCCCCCCCCTATTGCTCGTTAAGGGCAGGGCTCCTTTGCCTGGGAGCATGATCAACAGCCAGAGAGGGGGACCAAAAGCCAATAGATGGAAAGCAGGCAGAGGCAGAAAAAAGACAGGAATCCTGTCATCACTGATGTGTGTTAGAGAGACTACGTGTGTCTGAGAGACTTTGTGTGTTTGAAACGACATAGAGAGGCTTTGTGTGTTTGACGGCTGATTTGATGCTAGAACTCAGGGTTCCACAGGGTTCAGATGCAGTATACATATCCTGCATGTGTCTCTGTCTGTGTGTGTGTGTGGGGGTGTGTGTGTGTGTGTGTGTGTGTGACACTTGTCGTCACCTTCATCCCATGTTCCCACTCGAGCCCTTTCCCCCTCACCCTTTCACACCCTTTCCCAATATTTTGAGGGCAGCCAGTGTTGTGACAGTTCTTGGATTAGTGTGGTGGCGAGGCCTTTACAAACTCCCCGACAACCCTGAACCCCCACCCTTGACTACAACCAAACCCCCCTCCACACAAGAAACCCAACATCCATCCATCTATTCCTTTGTCCCTCAAACGAGCAACTCTCACCACCACCACTCTGGTTGGTTAATAGGCTGCCTTTGGCTTGCCTCTCCTCACATGTGGCGCAAACATGTGGGTGCAAAGCAGTGCAGCATGCTAAATCTCTCTCTCTCTCTCTCTCTCTCTCTCTCTCTCTCTCTGTCTCTCTCTCTCCCTCTCTCTCTCCCTCTCTCGCTGTCCCCTTCCCTCCTCTGTTCACTTTAATTCAAATCAACTCACTGTAACAGAGCTTTATTAGTATGACAAAATAAACTTCATATTGCCAACGCTTTTAGTTGTGCAGGTAATCAGTCCATTAAAAGAGCAAGTAAAGTAAACCAAACATTGATGTATTCTCTCTCTATTGTTCTGCCCTCTTTTTCTCTCACTTTCTCTCCCTCGCTGGTCTCCTGACCATTTTACTGGACACTTCAGATTACATGTGGGGCACCTGCACACACACACACACACACACACACACACACACACATAATGCTATGCTTTCATGTTCATGTCCACAGGCCACATGGCACAACCCTGCTTATGTCCAGAGGGGCTTTGAGACCTTGAAAGGAAGCGGAAACTTTTTCTATCCCCCTTTATTCTTCCCTTTCGCTCTCACTCCTCCTCCTCCTCCTCCTCCTCCTCCTCTTTATCCTATTTTCCTATCCTTCTGCCTGGTTATTCTCTAAATGTCATTACAATGCTCTGCAGTAGCAGTAGGTCTTAGTAGACCCCTCTTGGTCTGCCTCTGCCCCCCCTCCCACTCTCTTTCTCCCCTTTCTCCAACTTTTTCCTTTTTCCTTTTCCTTCCAAAAACAACTCTTGAGCATAAAGGAAAAACGTGATCTGTGCCGGGGCAAATGATTGCATTGAGGAATTCTGGTTCATATAGAGCAGGGTTCATTATTAATGATGTAGTAATGGAAGAATGAGGTAAGAGCGAGAAAGCGATGCTTCAGCCACGCATGTTCCACAGGTGGTGTTCTGCCACGAGTGGCGGGCGGCACAGAGGAAACGCCACTTTAATTATGTGTGTGTCCAGATCTTTGTGTGTGTGTGTGCGTGTGTGTGTGAGAGAGAGAGCGAGAGCGAGAGAGTGCGGTGTGTAAGCGTGTTGTTGTTAGCAGACAGTTAGAAGCCAGAGCCGCGTGAGGACCGCACTGGTGAGATGTTTATGTCTGTGGGGGAATCTGTGTGCTGCCCACTGGGGGACTACTGTAGCTCTTATAAATAGGTATTGTTTGCCATCTGTTGAAGCAGCCTGGCGCGCACGCCTGGCGTTCCAGTAAAAGTGCACTTGAACTCAGCGGGAATGCCAGGCCAAGGGCGAGCGGAGGGGAGGGATCGGAGAGGGCAGCCAGAGCAATGACCACAAAAGCAGAGTTCTTTTCCCTCTCTCTCTCTCTCTCTCTCCCCCTCTTTCTCTCTCACTTTCCCTCTCTGTATTTGTTATGGATATATCACCCAGTTGCCAAGCCAGAGAAGCCCATTTGAAATGGAATCTGTGGTGAAGGGAGAGGAGTGGGGGGGGGGGGGGGGGGGAGGGGGGGGGGGGGGGGGGGAGAAGATGCTGGGAGACTGATGGAGAGTGTTGGCTCGCTGAAGGAGTTGCGGGGTGTGAGTGAGAGCCTGAACGGCGGTGGTAATTCCTCGCTGTTGAGGGTCCTGGCTGTGAGTCGGCTCCGTCTCCATCTCCATCCCGGGCCCCCGAAGCTTTTTCCAACCCGAAAACACTGAGCCGCCCACCCAAGCAGGAGAGGAGCTCGACCGCTCTCCCAGTGTTACAGCATTACACAGAGCAACGCGCCACAACACCACACAGAGCAAAGGAGAGGAGATGGGTAAGGTACTGTAGCTCTGTTTGGCTGCCCCCATTTGCCCTGTCTACCCCCAACCACTTCAGGGGGTGGCCCATGGTGGGCTGCTGAAGCAGAAGAAGGTGGAGGAGGGTGGGGTTGTGTAGGAATAATGGAAATATGAAATTCTGCACTGAATAAATATTGCAGAACATACATGTAGGTCTCTCATGTTAGAGTGATAGCGAGGATGTTATCACTGACGGCCGAGGGCAGGAACAGGCAGGAGGCGGGCTAGCTATCGTGCCCTGCATCTTAGCTCAACACGGCCAGTCCGCTTCTCAACCCCCTGCGTCCTTCCTGAGAACCATATGAAGCAAACATGTTTGCATGCGTGTGTTCATGCGTGTTTGTGTATGTGTGCGCGAGCGTGAGAGAGATAAAGATAATGTTTGCGTATGTTTCTGTATGTGTGTGTGGGGCACGCATGTGTGTCTTTGCGTGTGTGTGAGTGCATGCATGTTTTATCATTTATTATTTCATGTGCGAGTGCAACGCTGCATGGGCCCTTGCAAATGACATGTTGGGCTCAAATTGCAGGGAGAGATCTTTATAGCCAATCCAAAGGGGCTGGTGGGTGGTTTAAGCCGTATTATATAAATATATATTTTAATATGTCTATGAAATGCGTCCAAAAATAACTTGAAAAGAACACGGCGTTCGCATCTGGTTTTTATATTGTGGCTTGTGGAAAAGCCGGGAAAATAGAGTTTTATAATTCTGTACGCACAATACGAGCGAAGTCTTTCGTACTGGCTGGAGCTGGCAAAAGGGACCAATCAGGGCTGTCGTTTAATGGTCCTCTGTGTTGAGAGTTTCAAAAATGCCCCCCGACCTCCTGTGGCACCAAGCTGAGCAGCGGCAGTGCTGAGCTGACAGGCCTAATTGGTGTCGGGGGGATCCTTCTCTCTCTCTCTCTCTCTCTCTCTCTCTCTCTCTCTCTCTGGAAGGCAAAGGATTGGGCGCCTGTTAGCACAAAATACGGTTTTCCTGTTACTTTCGGGTCGTCGTGGGAGTTTGTGGGAGTCAGTTAACTTTTCGCTTTGGGGGCCTTTTTATTTTCAGGAGGTGATGGCGAATGTATCTCATGTCAATGCGTGTGTGAGTATGTGTGTGTGTGCCTGTATGTGTGTGTACTGGAATGTGGGTATGTTTATGTGTTTGCGAGTATCTATTTACGTTTTATACATAGAAAAGCAGTTTGATATGTGTGTGTTTATGTTCATGCATGGCTAGCATAGTGTGTGTGTCTCTGTGTGCCTAATTCAGGCCGCATGACCATCGGGATTTAAGGTCAGTGTGTGTATACACTGAGCGCACCTGCAAGCAGTGTCAAGATGGGGTGGGGCAGGGCGGTAAAACCCGTGGACAGCCTTCCTCCCCTCACCCCCTCACCCAGCTGGCAGTTATTTGCCCCCACCCCTCTGGAGCACCAACAGTGCCTCCCGTCTGTTATTACTGCCACGCTAAATACCCTCTACCGCAGGAAGCCACCAGCGCCAAGAAGAGGTCAGTTGGACCAATTAACAGAAGCCACCATTTTCTCCCACATACACACACACACACACATACACACATGGACACCCCGCCCTCTTCCTGGAATCCTGAGGCGGGGGAGAGGGAGAGAGAGAAAGAGAGAGAGAAAGAGCGATGGGGTGCAAACAGTGTTTTGGCTTCTGCAGCTGGATGGCATGTTTCTTTTCCATTATATATTTTCTTTTTTTGGTTAATGTCTCCATCATCCTTGTGCTTGTGTGTGTGTGTGTGTGTGTGTGTGTGTGTGTGTGTGTGTGTGTGTGCATTTGCCAGATAGAGGAAGAAAGAGAGAGAGATGCTGGACTTGGTTTAGCCTGTTTTGGCCCATTTACATTCACTGAAGTATGTCTCTGGAGATCCTCTCAACAAACGGACCTTGGTTTGAGCTTTCTCTCTCCACCCACACCCCCCCCCCCAGCCCCCCCATGCTGCTTACCCGCTTTACGGTGTGTGAGTCTCCTTTATCAGACTCAAAATTGTGCAGTCTGTTCGATGCCTGGGACTTGACGGACACCCCGCCTCACTAAACAACCTGACACACACATACGTATACACACACACACACACACACACACACACACACTGCCTCCTTTGCCGTGGTCTTATATAGGACAGTGCGGAGCGGGAGCCTATAAAACGATGGCTGCATTAAGGTAACGTCAGTGCCGCAGCGCCGCTGCCATTCTTCCGAGCTCAGCAAAATTTGCGAATGAATTAAACGGAGAATGCCTCTAAAGCTGACTGAGGGTCCGTGGAAATTCTGCAAGGAGTCGCCACTGTATAATTAGAGCTGAGCTGTGTGTGTGTGTGTGTGTGTGTGTGTCTGTGTGTGTCTGTGTGTGTATGTGTGAGAGAGTGCGAACACATGTACACCCTAAAGCAATTCAAACTTTTACTTTGAAACCTAGACAGCAGCATTAGATTAGTGTAGTCAGCAGCTGTTTACATATGATTCTTTTTACCTCATGTAATACTTATGCCCCCCCCCCCCATACACACACACACCAGGGGTGTACGCTCTTCCCCAAAGGGCTCGAAACGTAAAAATAGCACAGCTAAGCACCTACGGTAACAACAGAAAAAATATGCAGTGAACAGAATTCTCACAGAATAGTCTTTTTTGGGATACGCAAAAAAATGTAATATGCTAAAATAAATGAATTGGGATGGTTCTGTCTAATGCATTTAGGGGTACAAAAGTTTTCTCTTGTGTTATGTGCATTTGGGGTGCACTCAGCCAGAAATGACATATGCAGTCCAGACTATTTGGCTTCAAGGAGGGTGCGTAGCACTGGTCGATAAGTCTGCTTCAGATGGTTTCCTAGCCACACGGGGAGAGAGAAATCGAAGAGAGAAATGGAAACTGTCTCAGGCTTCTGAGTAATGCCCTCTGCAATTGCTACATCCACGGCACGAAGAGGGAGAGGGAAAAAATTAGATTTCAAATTAGATCGGAGATCAGAAATTGATTAGTGGTGCAGCGGGAAAGAGAATGGTAGCCGAAGGGACAGAAATGGAGAGAGTGCAGAGAGGCTGAGAGAGAGAGAGAGAGAGAGAGAGAGAGAAAGCAAGTGTCTGAGCTGCGTCAGCCAATCAGGATGCTGTAGATGTAGACACCATTAGGTCGTAGTTCCTCACAGTAGCTCTCACTTCTTCTGCCTCAACAACAGTCCCTCCAGTGGAGGCGCACAGTTTAGTGTCACTATCAGGGCCTGGCTGTCAAGTCACGTCAGCCCAAGGTCTCTTTCTGGGTGTGTGTGTGTGTGTGTTTGGGAGGTTTAAAACTAGGCAGTGGCAGTACAATATCAATCAAGATGATTAATCAACTTAATTCTTAATTGGTCAAGCTACCCAATGATTAGAAAAGAGGCACAACCTAAATGTACTGATTATTTTAGCAAAAGACAGCTTCCTGTCAGATATTCCACCTGCGTAATGGGATGTCTCAAGTTCCCAGTGGAAAAACAGGTCTGGGTACAGGTGTACTAATTTTTTTGTTTGATTAAATAAAAAGGTTAGAAAGAGAATAGTATTTCCAAAATTGTTCTGACCAAAATAATTGTGATTACATAATGTATATTTTCACGATTGAGCAGGCTTATTGAAACCTTGCGGCTGGTCATGATTTTAACACATGAAGCGGGGACTGTGTTCCATGACGTGGGCATAGTCTCCTCTCTTCAAAGGAGGAGGCTTCATATCTGAAGGGGACGCGATAGCTCAGAGATATCAAAGCTGTCTGCTCTCAATGTTCCCAGACAGAAGGCACATTTAACAAAGAAAAAAAGAAGACTTTCTTTGGTCCAACTTAGATGGCAATGGCGGCAGTGGAGTGTATTACTTACGGTAGTCTTTTATGAGCCGCACAGATGCTATCGGCTTGGAATTGGGTTTTAGATTGAGTCCTCCACCCGCTCGGGTTCTGTTTGAGGCACCGAGACCCTTTTTCTGTGGCGGTTAGAGATTGCCTCACTTATGGACCGGGTGCAATCAGTGGCAGAGAGGCTGGTGAATGTGGGTTTGGGCCAACACTTAAGAAGCAGCGATGGCATGCACACACGCACACACACACACACACACAAGAAAGCAAATGAGGGAGATGGGGGCAGATGAAGTGCCTGTTGTAATGTGTCGAGTCTCTTGGAGAAGGCTCGATTTTGGGGGGAAAAAACATGAAATAGTGTGTGATTCATCCTGAAATTCCATTTGGCAGAGTAAGGGAACAGTCGGCTCATAATCGTTTCAATATTTTGGCGTGGGCCAGCATCGCTGCTCTACATCATTTCTCAGTTTCCTGTTTTCCCGCAGCCTCCATGGCTGGAGAAATCGCACCTCTCCCCACCACGAACAACAGAGGGAGCAGAGAAAGTTTGTGTGTATGCGTGTTGGCGGACAGGGAGGGTCGGTATAATGCCAAAGATTGTCTCACAAAATCAGCAGCGTCAGCGGGCTAAATGAAAAAAGACAGGCCCTGCTTCCCTCGCTCCGCTCGAGAATTCACCGAATCCTTCGCCGCAGCTCCTTCCCTCCTCCCCGCCCCCCCCTCCAGCGCCTATAATCACCCACCTTAATCAGGACTTGGCTGCCGGCACCTGGGGTATGTAATGTCACAATGATTAAATGAAAGAAAATACTCAAGTGAAGAAATACACAGTCGCATGAAAGTCACACTCGTTTTTCACTCTTCTCCTCCCTCTTCTTTTTTTTTTTGAGTAGCTAAACGCACTCGTTACAGGCAGGGAAATTGCCATATATTTCCCGCATACTTGGCCCGAATTGTGAGACCGTGCTTGTGCGAGCAGGCGAGTGGGCGAGGCAGCGAGAGCGGTCGCAAGCTGTAAACTGTAACGAGATGCCATCTCACGGAGATCCAGGGCGCCTTAGGGCGTCCCGGCGGGCAGAGGAGAGTGAGCGAGAGCACAGGTGAGGTTGGAGGCTCGTTCCTCAGGTCCGCCCACCTGCCCTCTGCCTGCCCGTCTGCTGCCCGGGGCCCCTGGCGCATCCTCGTGCTGTCCTTTGGCTTTTCAGTCCCTCTAATTGCTGACGGCGTGAGCAGAAATGACTCTCTCATTAGGTCACTTCCACAGCTGAGAAAAAAAATACTTTCTCTTTTTCTCTCTCCCACTCATCATTCCCACCCTTCTTTCTCTCCTCTTCCAACTCTCTATCCTCTTCTCTTTGCCTGTCCTTCCATTTCTCCCTCCCCCCTCTTTCTCTCCTGCATTTTATTTCTGTGACCCAGAGATCGGTGCCAACCTTTTTACTGGCGTTCCTAAGCCTCTCTCCCTTTTTGTCTTTTGGCTGAACGGGGTGACTTGGCACCAGAGCATGTTGGCACTCTTCAACAGGGTTTGTTGTATTTTGTGTGTTCTTGAGAGAGTCAGGCATGGAGAGAGAGAGTGAGAGAGAAAGAGAGAGACGGAGAGAGAGCAAGTGAAAGTGAGAGTGACAGAGAAAGAGAGACAGAAAGAGAGAGAGCGGGAGACGGGAGAAAGAGCCATCTAAAATGGCTGCCAACGGCAAGCTCCTCTGCACATGAAATGTCTGCCAAAAAAAAGCTGCTGTGCCGTTGAGCGATCTCTGGCCAGAAATATAACTTGCGCAAAAGACAAATAGCAACAACAACAACTTCAAACACCCGAAGACATATGAAGTCATTACTTTTGGTCCACGGCAGAACTTGTAAGCAAGCAGACGAGTGAATGAGAAAGGGATCAAAGTGCTTCTCAGACCCAAGACCAGGTCACACAGGCAGCTGTAGAAAAAGGAAATATCTTTCAAGGCATCTGGCCAGAAATAAGTCAATGATTTTATCCCTCGTTTTCTGCAGAAAGTGGACCGCTCGTCTGTCTGCAACCACACTGCTCTAGCTGTTATCATTCCAATGTCGACAATTCTGCGGCAAATCATAGGTTTCCAAACTGTGGTTAGTCTTTGTTTATTTATTATTCTCTCCATTATTGACATGTTGCATATAATTAGATATAATTAGCCCCTGTGTACGCTCCTGCCAGTTCTGCTGATATTGCATTTCAGCATTTCAAGTCAAACAAAACCGTTTCTTATGCAAGATTTCAGTGATTGATTTATTTTATGTTTTGTTTTTGCGATTACATTGCTGATGATGCCTTGCCATACGTGCTTGCCAAAAACCACCCGCACACACAGTCACACACACACACACACACACACACACACACACACACACACACAAACTTTTCTACTTCTCTTCTCTTCACAATCTCTATTCATACTTTTCTGCCTCGTTTTCTCTTCCCCTCTCTCTCTGTCCCCAGCTTGCTTTGCCAGGCGAAGGGGGATTTAGTATAAGAGCTGCATGCCTAGAAACCACTGCAGCTCTTGGCAAGAGAGCACTGGATATTGAAGGTAGAGCTGAAGGAGGAGGAGGTGCAGGAGGACAGCCGCCATTGGACGGCTTCCCTCTGCTCTCCTGGCCAGACGCCGCTTCTTGGCCGCATCTTCATGATTTTGATGGACGTGTTTGTTTATCTTTTTTTTTTTTTATGCCGTTTTTGCTCTTTTTTTAAACCCTGGTTCATGCAGTAGTCTGGGCTTCCAGAAGTGCTGTGTGTGTTGGGGTCAAGCGCCATCTCAGTCTGGTTCTTCATGCAGCCTCACGTGCTCTTCCTTCCTGTCAAACTCTATTATTAGCTATTTCAGAAAGGACAGGATCTACATTTTATGTATTTTTGTTTAATTACATAATGCAACATAGAATATACAATACAAAATGATAACATAACTATAAAGCCGTTCTAACATGCACGCTGACACACACACACACACAACTTTTATCATTTTGTCTATGGTCTGGAAATCAGCCCTGTCTTGACCTAAGACCCGAGACTATGACACGAGACCCTCTAACCTATAGGCTAGTGTCTGCCACAGCCCGGGCGGTCGTCTGCAAGGCTTAAGAAGGGCTTACCATCAACAGCCACTGGGCCAAGTCCTGCGCTGTAAAGCCGGATGCTTGTTCCTTTGAAGTGGCGGTGGAGCACCGCCTATCTGATATCAGTGGGAGAGAGGGTGAGAGAGCAATATTTATTTATCCTGCTTAGGTTTTTACTGTTGTTTCGCTTTGAACTGCGGCCAGGATCCCCTTGTGGTGAGCCTACCACTCTCAGGTTCCACATTACTAAATCACTGCTCTGGCTGGCCTGGCCCCGATGCGCTCAGTCTACACACGCTTATTTACATGCAGAATCTGCATACATGCCAGCGCTGGGAGATAAGAGCACACGCAAACACTCGTGGGAGGAGGTTACCCAGTCACCACTCTGCCGCTTTGATGTCTTCAGAGTCTTTGGGCAGGACAGATGGCATGGAATGCCAAAGCAGCTACTTTGTTTAAAGCGCGGGCTATCTTTTCAGAACAATCAATAAACAAGGTTTTGACATCACACCTGTTTTTGTTTGTGTGAGTTGGGCCCTGATCAAGTCTGGTCCAGTCCTGGTTCAGATCTGGTTTAGGTACAGCTGCATTCTTGAACAATCCATGACAATAGTGTGTGGTGAAGACTCTGTGAGGTGATTAGAAAGTGTGAATAATAAGCTTGATAAGGGTCCCTCTCAGGCACCCCTTTCACCTGCTCTCTTCAGCTTGTCCAGGGGTGACTTTTTCAAACCCATATAGCTGTTAATGATTTAGCAGCTACGACCCATATAGCCGCTAACGATTTAGTTGGCAATGGACAGAGTTGCTAGGTTAGTCAGTTAGTCAGTTTTAAGATACACAGCCCTACCCTGTGGAATCCTGTTCTGTCTGTGAGGGTCCGTACAGTCAAGCCGTTGTAAGAGAGCATCAACCTCACGCCTGTTGCTCTTCCTCTGTTTCCTCCCCCAGAGTCGGAGCAGAGCAGTAGTCCCCGCACTGGCATCAGCTCAGACCAGGAGGATAGCAAAGCTCCCACCATGGGTAAGACAGACACACTCATTGCTAACACCTGAGAACAATGGCCCCAGCTAATACTAAAGCAGTGAATTGCAAGTTTATTTTTTGGGGATCGAGAATAAGAGTACTTAGTTTGAGGTTTATTGGTGTTAATTTATCAACTTTTCATTTATGAAAAGAGAAACACACACACATAGACAAACATACACAACTCCATGTAACTAAAGAAAAAACGTGTTCAAGTTTTCCCACCACCCCTAAACATAGGTTTGTTTATTCAGATTTAACATGGCCTTTTTTGTATTTTTCTATGCATACTGTACAAACACACACACACAAGAGAACATAAACAAGACAAAGGTTCTCCCTTTGACATTGGCATTGTCCCCTAAAGTACTTTTGACAGTATGGAAGCCACAAATCTTCTGCAGTGTCCCACAAAGGTCCCTCTAAAACAGTGCTCTTTAAAAAGCCTTGACCTTAGTGGTTAAAGAAACAACTTTTCTGCTTATGAAACATTTAGGACACGGCAGCAGTCACACAGCAGCCCCCCCCCCTTGCATGGGTCAGCACTTCCATAGCAAGCATATGGAAGCGGCACAGGCCGAGGAGACCACGGCCAAAGAAATGTTCTCAGGATTAGCACAGACACGCGGAAACACTGGGATTTCTCCGTGTCCTCGCGCAGCGCTCAACCGTTTCCCCCTGTGCCCCACACAGTCCACAATTCTCTACACCCACGCAGTTCCTGCCAATATCTGTCAAAACCTGCCGATGAGTTATTCTAACACGCTTGGCAGTGTGTTATGTTAATACAATTTGCTACAGACAACCTAAGCTAAAGTCCTTACCAGGTGCAATATATTAATCAGTCACCAACACTACGTGAGCCCCCCAGTGCAGTGCTGTGTGTTGACGAGCTTGTCCACAGACTGGTCTGAGAGCTCCACTGAGTTCTGTTATGTGCAGCAGGATTGTCCTGGTCCTGTCACCTCTCCCCCCCTCACACAGTACCTGGCGGTCATCCCAGACTCGCACCTCTGTTAGCATGGCTCATGTGATGGCTCTCTGTTGGTCTCTGATGACAGAAGCTGGCACAAAGGCAAGGTGCAAGTCTGTAGAGGCGAGCTCAGCCTAGCTGGGAAGGGAATGTCCAAGTGCTGGGGCGCCTCACTCATGAGACCTCCAGCGCCCCCTATAGGTCATAAATGGTGTTTGGGGTAGTTTTTGTTGATGTTAATATGATGGTGACTGATTTGACTTCTATTGTGACTCGGTTGCATCTTTGGCCGCCCCTACCCTCACACCCTCTCTTGTCTCCTTTCTCCACCCTTTTGTTCAGATGCTCCTGAGTTCCAGGACAGCTTTGTGACGTCTGGGGTTTTCAACGTAACAGAACTGGTGCAGGTGTCAAGAAGTAAGATCCCCTTTCCTCTTTCTATTCATTTTTTGTACATTAATTGGTCCGCAAAATATATAGATGAAAGGCAGTACTAAATGTAAAGAAAGATTCTGATTCAAATTAAGGAATAAATATTATTTGATGTGATGTTTTATGTAATATTGTTTTATGTTAAGTAATGACACAGTATTATTATTACAGTATTTAAAGCCTCTATGTGTAGGATTTATCTTCTATTTATCTTCGTCTTTTATTAAAAATATATTTTTTATTTTAAAAATATAATGTAAAACGATGGTAATTACCTCCATGAATAAATTGTAGTGTTCCGGTAAACTTGGTAATTTCCATTTATATATAGATATGGCTGGGGACCAAAGAAGAATATCCATTTTGCGCCGCCATTTTCAAAAGTACGGGTTCTTGTAGGGGAGAGCAGTATCGTATATTCAGCTCCGCCTTTCGCGTTTCCGCTCAGAGACTGAGTAGCAGAAACTGAGATAAGAGCGAGCGTTCGGCCTCCGTAGCAAGAAATTAGGATTGTGGGAAGGGGAGGGCTAATACATTTTATTCAAACGTATGCAGTATACCACTTCGCCGATAGATGGGGAATCTTTAAGTGTTTATTTGTAATCTTAATTTCAATCATTTTTAAATAATTACAATTTACAATAAATTAAATAACAAATAACAAATAAACAAATAATTACAAATAACTTTGTTTTGCTTACAGCACTAGAGATACCTGTTTGTGTGTGTGTGTGTGTGTGTGTGTGTGTGTGTGTGTGTGTGTTTGTGTGTGTGTGTGTGTGTGAGTGTGTGTGATAATTATACTGTATACACTAGGTGTCTGGTTGTTTTGTTTAGGTAAGAAGCAGGTAGCAAGTGGCAGCTTCCCAGACCAGCGGAGTGAGAAATAAAGCCCTGGGGAGAGAGGACAAAGGGGACAAAGGGGACGGACGCTAGCTAAGGGTCTTAGTGAAAATCCAGACCTGGGGATTATGATGAGCTGCCACGCAATCCACTTAGCTAGCGCGCTAATCACCGGTGGGACGCAGCGGGCGGACCTCTGCTCACTGTCAAACCTGCGCTGGTGTTTTGACTCGGAGCACAAACACGGCCTTGCAAGCAGGGCGGCCGCCACATGTTGTTTACCGTCCTCATGGCGCACAGTCGCAAGCTTTGCGTGTGTCCTGCCCTGAACTCTGTCTCTCTCTCTGTCTCTCTCTCTCTCTCTCTCTCTCTCTCTCTCTCTCTCTCCCTCCTCTCCCTCTAAATGGTTTGGTTTGTGATAGGCCAATGTGCCTCTGCTGCTCTGTTACTGAGGGAGGATTTCTGGGAACTGTAAGGGGCTTTGCAGCATTTCACAATTCAGCTCCGGGCGAAGCTAAGCCCTTGCCAGACAGGTCTGCTCACCTGTAACGACACTGTTTACACAGAGACTGTGAACACAGCTGTGTGTGTATGTGTGTTTGTGCTTGTCTGTCCCTGTGTGTGCGTGAGTGGGCCTTCGGTGAGGCCACATCAGACCCCACATCAGCATCAGCTTGGAATAAAAAGGTTAATTGAAGCTAGACACACACACACAGGCACACTTCTGTGCACAGCCCGGTTTGTCTGGGATCAAAAAGATCAGAGCAGCCAAGGAAGGAAGACTTTCTCCTTTCTCCACAATCTCCACCCTGTATACCGGCAGAGGCCTCTCTATGCTTGGGAAATGACCCACAATGCCCTGCGTTACTCTGCTGATAGTGTTAATCAAAGCTGACAGGTTTCCATGGCAAGAGTGGCGAGGCTTGGCCAGTAGGCTACATCTGTCGCCTGTTATGAGAGGGGAATAATGTACACCTTGCGGAACACACTTAGAACAACACACCCTGCCTTAACGGATAAATAATACACTTTATACAAATATTTTGCGGACGTGACTGATTTGCCGATCATCATGTGCATGTGTGTGTTTTTGGGTTCATAATCCACCTGCCGGTCGGTCCCCCGCGCCGTGCCTGTCAGGGCCTGATTGATAAATGACAAGCGAGTGAGATGTTATAAGCATCCATTAGGCAGCTGTCAGCCGGCGTGCTATTGGAGAGCCACGGCTCCGTATGAGGTCACGTTTCCGCTCTCGAATATCAAGCAGCGCCGAGCGGGAGGAGAGGCCTACCACCTGTGCTTAGTCCCACATCTAGTCCCGCCAGGCTCGTGTGCAAATGGACTGCATGTGTGATGGGCGTCTTAGCGTTGCCTGTAATTTGCCTCCAACACCAGAGGGAAACACTTGCTCTTACTTACTTTATACAATAGTAACAGTCTTTGACTTATGAATGTAGTATGCAGTAGTCTGTTCTTAATTCAATAGGACAGTGGGGACATGACAGGAAAAGGATAGAGAGATGGGAAAGTTAAGGAAATGAACACCGGCTAGAATTGGTCCCTGGGTTTATAGTATAGATGTCTTAGCCAACTGCACTACTTAAATGTGCACTATTTTCCTTGGCGTCGTAATCCTTTTCTGCTCAGGGTAACTCAGGTGGGATGGGATGGGTCTCCTAGCTAAACAGGGTCCCAGCCTGTTACTATCACCGTGACAGGGCTTTATTCTCTTTAGCACTGAGAAGAAAGCCATGTGCCAGGCGGTATGAGATGTGGACATTGATTGTTGTACATGGCAGGTTTGAGAGTTTATACTGTAAAGCCTCCAGACCCAAAGCTGCTTCTTGTATATGCTCTTGCGCTGTTCTTGTATATGCTCTGGCTCTAGGGAGACTCACACTCTTGACCTTGTCAAGCACCTCGAGGCAAAGCCATGCTAAATAAATTAGCAATTAAATTAATTGGGTTTGTTTGAATTAGATTGAATTGTCACTGTGGTCTTAGAAACCCTAAAGAGACTCAGTGGTATTTGTTGATGATGTTCACCTCCAGTGTTTTCTGAATGCCCACCCATGGGGCATTAGACACCAGCATTTGCATAATAAGTTTATTTAGCTAACACATTACTGTTAAACGCTTTCGTTTTGTTTGTTTAGGCCTTCGTTCAGAGATGCATTCCCCATGAGACCTGTGGTTGCCTGGCGCTTGGCGATGAACATTCCAACGACCTACTTTCCACCTTTTAATTAAAAACAAACCGGGAAAATATTGCAATTACAGGATATTTAGTGAGCAACATCCTGGCCAAAAAGCCTCGGTAGAAGCCATGCCCACCGCTAGGTGCTGGCTTTACGTTCGTCACCACCTCCTGAATAGGAAGAAGCATTTGAATGTTTGGCTTCATGAATTCTCTCTTTGTGTGCCTCAACGTGATCTTGTGCGTGGCGAAACCAGGATACGTGCGCTGACGACACACTGCCGTTAATAGGCATACCTGGTATAACAAATGGGCCATTGTTCTTATTGTCTTTCTCACTCTCTCTCTTTCTATGATGCAATCTCTTTTACACTCTGGTGCTGTTTCTTTCATCCCTCAGCATTTCTCTCTCTCTCTCTCTCTCTCTCTTTCACTCTCTCTCTGTCTATAAGGATCTGGTGGACCTCATGTAGTCCAGGTATTCCAGATCTACACGACCATCTTTGGAATAGACAGTGTCGGTCTTGGCTACAATCACTCCAAGAAAGCCTCTACTCACTCTCACTCTCTCCATATCCTTCTCTTTCTCCGAACCCCTCTCTCTTCCTTCTCTCTCTCTCCCTCCCGCCTGCTTTTAGAAGTATGGCAGTATGTATGAGGTCTGTGCCATTCTCCATCTCTCAGTAGGGAGGCAACAGTTGGGGTGGAGTGGTTTAGGGTGGGGTGTGGTGGGTGCATTAGCTGTAATTCGAAATGGCTAAAGCCAGATTGGACTTGTGATTCGTGACAACACGGATCTCCCGCTCGCCATAGCCCACGGTCCTGCTGCTTTGGCAGTAACACTCAGTGGTGGTGTGTGTTGCTCTGTGTGATTTGTGAAAATGTTTACATGCGTGTGTATGTGTGTATGTATGTGGAGTTTCCAGTTTGTAGGGTTGCGCGGTTGCATGTTATCACATACAAACAGACTGAAAGACCGACAGACAGACAGACAGGCGGAATGATCAGGACACAAACAAGCAGCGAGGCTGTAATTTGAAGCCCAGCTGCATATTTGGGGTTCCAGAGAAGTTGGGGCAGCCTTAGATCTCAGCCTTAGACGCACCAGATCCTATGCTCTTTATAGTGGGTGATCTGCCAAAGATGTGTGTGTGTGTGTGTGTGTGTGTGTCTGTGTGGGTGCAAGTTGTGTGGATGGGTAGGTTTGTGTATTTTATTACGCAGGTGTGTGTGTGTGTGTGTCAGAGAGAGAAAGAGAGAGATAGAGAGTATTTGTGTGTATATGTGGGTTTGTGTGCGCGTGTGTATGTACTGTCCTCATGTATGTATGTGTGTGATTGTGTGTGTTTTTGTCAAGTATTGATCGATTGTTGCTGTCTTGTTCATGTCCTGTGTGAGCAGCTCCAGTGGTGACGGGCGCGGGTCCCAACTTCTCCCTGGGAGAACTGCAAGGGCACCTGGCCTACGACCTCAACCCGACAGGGGTGGGCATGCGAAGAACCCTTCCTAGCACTTCTTCTAGTGGGTAAGGCACTTGATACTAACACAGAACACACACACACACACACACACACACATACACACACACACACATATATATGTATACTCACAACTTGACCTGTCAAAGATAGGCGCGCCCATGAGGACTACCATCCTGAGCAATGTCTTTGGTAGATAAGGCACATGGAATATACTCATACAGTATTCAAACACATCAACATATTTGATACACAGCACAATACAACACACTTACACTTACTCACATATTTGCACATACAGTATATGAGCACATCATCACCCACACATGTTTACAGATGTACCAACAATTCACACTTTATTTTCATGCACACACATTTTTTTGCTCGCGCACACAGTGCTGCATCCCATCTGTCAGATGCCACAGATGCCTCCGCTCCCTTCGCAGTCTGCGTGCCGCTGCAGACTCTTGATTGATGACCGTGTCGTCGCGCTCACGGAGTGGAGCCACGGCAGCAGCCTGTGCAGCACATGCTAGTCGCAGATGCCACATTACCGAACAATAGCCTGGCCATACGCCCACCACATCCTCCTCTCCTCCTCCTCCTCCTCCTCCTCCTCCTCATTGCCTGGGCTCTGGCTCCCTGCTTCCAGCTCCCTGCCGTCCCCCTGAACTGTGTTTGAGTGGCAGCCAGCACCACTGTGCAGCTCTATGTCCCACAGGGCGAGGAAGGAGTGGATTGAGGCCAGATACCGCTAGCTGCTCTCGGCCCGGACTGCTAGAGATGCACAGTGGCTGTGCAGGCTGTAGCGGCAGGTCTTGCAGGCGAGGAAAGGATGGGATGGATAGAGGGTTGGAGGGCGAGGGTGAGGGCGTTTGGTGGGTTGGGGTGGTGCAGGTGGGCGGCGCGGCTTCCCAGAATGCACCAGGAGAGAGTGAGAGAAAGAGAGAGAGAGAGAGAGAGAGAGAGAGTGAACAATTGTCTGCTCCTCAGGTGACTGCGAGCAACGTGATTTATCTGAGCGCGCTCACATGCGCCGAGGCCAAGGAATCGCTCCAGCTCTCCCGGCTGTGATTTATTAGCTTATTTTTCACTGTAAACGCCGCAGCGCAGCAGAGCTCGAACAAAGCGCGCCTGTTAGCCGCTGCAGCCTGCCTTCAGCCCGG
>JAGFZM010001065.1:282225-293628 GCA_017657215.1 Limnothrissa miodon | reverse complement strand
TGTGTGTGTGTGCTGTCTGTGCACTGCAGGAGTAAGAGGCATAAGTCGGGCTCCATGGAGGATGACATTGACACCAGTCCTGGAGGGGAGTACTACACTTCACCCAACTCTCCCGCCAGCAGCTCTCGCAACTGGCAGGAGGAGATGGAAGGAGGTGAGTGGCGCAAGTCAGCATACACGCACACACACACACACACATGAAACACTTACACACATGGATATTGAAACACACACACATGCACATTGAAACATCCTCCCCATGAACAACTACAATATAAAAGCTTCTATTCAGTCACATACACACACATGCAAGTATTGGCAGAAATGTACATGCTTGCGCACACACACACACACACACACAAACACAGAGAGAATGGGAGGGAATGGAGAGCCTGTGGCAATGTGGGGTGGGAAGGAGAGGCTGCCGTGGCCTTGGAGGATCGCATCTGTGAATCCAGCCTGGAGGAACTTCACACCAGGCCACTTGGCTTTTTTCTGCCGACTTCCACACAAAAAAAAAACGAATGAAAAATGCTGGCTTCATGAATTAATTAGGACTCCAGGCTCAGTTTGGGGAAACTGGAAGCCAAGCACAACACAGAGAGTCCTGAGCTATGACTTTTATCCCTCCGCGCTCCTCGCCGAACACTCTCCTCCTTGCCTGCTCTCCTCTCCTCTCCTCTCTCATCTCCTCATCTCCTCATCTCCTCATCTCGGCTCAGCAGGGATGGGAGGAAGAGTTTTGTTGACAGCTATTTGGATAAACTGCGTGTTTGCTTTTTCCCATTGGACTGTTTTTGCTTTTCTTTTACATTTTTTTTGTCTTCTTCCAAATGTTTTTTTTTTCTCTCACCTGTGAAACAGTCCAGTGGTGAGAAGAAGGCAGTTTACAGAGGGAGGGAGCTGAAAGCATTAAGGGGTGTGTGTGTGGGGGGGGGGGGGGGGTGTTAGTGGTGATTTTTATATGAATTGAATGATGAGGGAGTGGAGGAGAGTAAAGTGTGTGTGTGTGTTTGCATGTGTATGTATGTGTGTGTGATTGCATTTATGAGCATACTATAAGGGTGACATGCAGAGCTGGAAAATAAGAGGCCAAAAATGACACGTAATGAATATGTTCAAATCAAGAAATACGTTTAAAAAAGACATGACACAAAATGAAGTTAGTTCAATGGAGAGTTTTTGGCATCCTCCAGCTGAGACTAGGTCCAAGGCAAAGTATCCAACAACCCACAAAACAGCTGAAAGGGCACCACCAGGTCATATCCTGAAGCACACCTGCTCAAGGCTGCACAATTAAATTCAGCTTCCACCTCAAACTTCAACTGTGCAGTGATGTCTCGTCCAGTCCTCCTCTAGACATCTTATAAGCCGCACACCCAACACCCACCAATTCATGGACATGACCCCCTTTATCTACAGGAACTTCCAAACACCTCTTCTCTCTACAAACAAAAAAAATCCTAGTTTTATCATTCCTTTTATCTTTGTATGATATCTCAAAATGAAAATCGATATTTACAAAAGTGTCCTTAAATTAGCTTTTACAGCTACAGTCACAATCAGTAGTATAGCTACAGTACACTGTTCCCTAGAGTGTCTTCTCTTCCCACTAGAAACTTACACTCTAGACAAGGTGTCGGCTATCACATTTCCCTTTCCAGGAAGATGACAAATCGTGCGGCTATAAGGCTGTAACACTAAACTCCACCTGAAGATTCGCTGATTAAAGCCCTTGAACCTAGCTGTAGGAGCCAAAACGCTTTTTCTCTGTATTTATATGTACTTAAATTTGCGGATATGTCTCTTCCAAGCCCCTTTCTTCTCCTCCCTCTAGTGGCCAAGTGTGGACATCTATTCTATATGTACAGGTGATGCAACATGATCCAACTGGGTAGACCTAAGACGAGACCTATGTTCTCCCACCCATGTCACTCTGAAGTGGGGTCCTCAGGACCGTGTGCTAACCTTGTCTCCCCTAAGTGGCATGAGCACCAGCACCTTCTCACCCATAGAGAAGGAACATACTAGAGCCTTTCATATGAAATTGTTCCCTCCGTGGCTCCTTCTACTGTAGGTTAACTCAAGCCGCCTCATGAGCAGCGTACAGCTTGTCCTGACACATACCCTAGGGTTCCAACTAGGTTCCGGAAAAAACCTTTTTCATGAGCTTTCAAAGCCCATGAACTTCATGCTAATAAACAGATTCAAAACGACTAAACCCTGTGGACAACATCTTATAGAAAATAAAAGAGAAGGCATGGCAACATCTCAGTTATCACCAGCTTGCACAATAAGTGTCAATACCACCTTGTGAATGTGAATGTTAATGCTTACATGCTCTTTCTGAGATGACCTCTTAAAAGACGCCAAAAGCAAAAATAGAACCTTAATTATACTGCAGTTCTCTCGGTAGGTCTTATCAAGTGAAAAACTGAACATCACTAAACCAGCTTTAATATTTCTCTAGGGCACTGCCTCGGAAAATTTAGTTCTTACTGTACCTCGAGGATGGTTAACAAAAAAACTCATTCCCTTTCCTATTTCTTGGAAGAGGGTTCTCTGACAGTTCACCTATTCAACCATACCATCTGATATGAAGTCCAACTCCACACAAATCCCGGTCAAGCACCCACTTATTAGGTTGACACTCAGCAACACAGTGCACAGAGCAAAACTAGGTTTAGGAAATAAGGTTGCTCTTGCCTACCTTGCACCCCCTAATAGATGGGTCAAGAGTGTGTGAATCTAAGGTGAAATGAACCCAGGAGAGATGCAAGCTGACCTGTAATTTAGCTAACATATACTACGGCCGACCAGCCCATACCATGGCTAATGGTGTTTGACCCAAAATCCTGAAACCGCTCGAGCTGTAGGCGTATTACAAAATGAACTGGAATTAAAATATAAAACCACCTCTCCCAAACCCACCGTGCTTGAGTTTGTGCTGTGGCTGTTACGTAAATGTGCACATTCTAAAAATCTGTTCAAACCCAAAAACAGAAGAAGTGCCGTGCACTCGTAGTAACGGAGGAGTGTGTGTGGAGGTGGCGAGGACCCGAGGATGAGTTGAACCTAATAACGCAGCTCCTAAGTGCACGTGGGAGGACTGGGCCGCAGTGGATGGTAGGAAGCTCTCTGAAAGCCCACAGCCCATAGTGACTCCCCCACGCTTCCTCTAGTGTGTGTGTGTGTGTGTGTGTGTGTCTGTGTGCTGGCAGATAGAGCGCAGTTCGAATGGATGGGGAGCTGTGCATGTATATTTATGAGTGAGATTACCTTCTGACTTCATTCCCAGACACATTTCCAGTGAGGGATTGAGGCCTGCTTTACGAGCATACCTCCTCTCCCCTTTCCTCTATATCTCTCTTTATTTCTCTTCCTCTCCTCTCTCTCGTTTATTTTCATATTATCTCTCTGCCTCTCTCTCTCTCTCTCTCTCTCTCTCTCTCTCTCTCTCTCTCTCTCTTTCTATTTCTGTTCCACAGTGAGATTGTATTCTGTGCATAAAACTGGAAATCTCCTGAGTGGACCTCTGTGACCCTGAGAGTCTCCTCACCAGCCCTGCGGTGCTATCACTATAGCTTCTGCTCTTCCCTCTCTGCTCTTCAAACACACACATACGCTCGGGTGTGCATACATACATGTACACACTTGCTTACTGCACGTGTTTGCTTTGCATACTTACAGACACACACACACACATACACACACACACACACATGCACACACACATACACGCACACAAATGCACTCATAAACTTATCCATGCACACACAGACACACACACACAGAGAGAGAGAGAGAGCCCGCAGGAGTCTGGAGTGACCCTCCTCGGGGCTCCCCCTCTTCCTGTCTAGACAGCCCTAATGAGCTCCCGTTTAACAACCCCTCTCAGCTGATTGACCCCCGGCGAGGGG
This sequence comes from Limnothrissa miodon, assembly GCA_017657215.1. NCBI lineage: Eukaryota > Metazoa > Chordata > Actinopteri > Clupeiformes > Clupeidae > Limnothrissa > Limnothrissa miodon. The sequence goes on along the minus strand of JAGFZM010001065.1, from coordinate 289,708 downwards.
GTGGGATGTTTGTTTGTTTGCGTATATGCTTGCATCGTCCCAGGTAGGGTCTGAGTGCACCGCAGCACCCCTGCGCCCAGACCCCCAGTGCTATGGAGCAGCAGCTGCTGCAGTCCCCCCACCCTCAGCAGGGCAGGGCGATGGGCGTGAGGGGAATGAGGCCAGTGCTCCTATGCGGCGGCCGCGGCCAGTGCCGAATGGCGAGGCACGCCACTGATAATTGGATCAAGAGGGAGCTGAGAGAGCGTCGGGGCGGGTCGGAAAAGCACTGTTACGTGTCAGGGCTCAGATGAAAGGCTACGCCTGAATGAGTAGATAGTGGCGGCATGAACGTTGCTTGCCAGGGGTGCGTGTGTGTGTGTGTGTGTTTATGCTCTGCACCAGTCTCCCATTGAAGCTCTGCTGCCGCCCCACTACCCTCTGGCATTCATGAAAATCTGCCATTTAGGAACATTGGCCACTTGCAAGGCAGACAATTCTTTGCTTTCCAACTGTCTCTCTCTTTCTCACATTTTTTATTCTTATATCCCTTTCCCTCTCTCTCTCCATCTTTCTCTCTCCTCTTCTCACTGGTCTTGGTCGTTTTACCCTTTCTCTCACCCTCTTTTGCACTGCCCCCCCCCCCCCACACACACACATACACACACACACACTCACACCCTATCTAGGTTTTTCTGCTCTCTCTCTCTCACGCCTACGTTCCACTCCCTCCTTTTTGTTTCTTGTCGTGCCAAAGACAGGGGTGGGTTGAGGGAGGTGAAGGTTTAATGTCAGACACAAACATTAAAGTGCCACCTCTGCTCTTGCGCTGTCTGACCCCTGCTCTGGTGGGAGACAGCACTTAGAATACTCAGCGCTGCAAGCACTCTCCGCATGCTCAGCTGTCCCATATTGAAATGAAAAAGGGCTGATGGCATATGGTAGTAACAGCTTGGAGCTTTTTTTAAGTGTTTCTTCAAATAAAGAGGAAACGGTTAATACTCTCCTCTGTCAGCACAATCTCAACCTACAGCTCTTTCTGCTGTGTCTCAGTTACATGAAAGATTTTAAACATTTATCTCTGTTTTTTTTTTTTCAAGTGCAGAAAGAAGTTGTTCTGCCGTGCTTGTGTGGTCTTGCCTAGCCTGATTAAAGCAAGGTGATTTTTCTCCGGGGTGTGCGTTAAGCCGCTGCGCATATACGCAGGCAACATTTCGTTTTTTCCCTATCGCTTACATGTCAAGGAATCTGAGTGTCAGCTAAACGATGAACGAGAACAAACAATGACGGCATTTACTGAAAAGACAGACAAATTTCCTAAAGCTATCAATTCTACTCCCATGCTTTCACACATGATTAAGGTTTGTTTAACTGAACTTAAAAAAAAAACATTACATACACACAGCTCCACAGGCTGCCACATGCTAATTTAGAGAACACTTCTGTGTTCAGTAAAATGAACTGCCCCCCAGTACAAATACTGCAAATCACAATCCAGTTGCTCCATGGCAATGGGAAGTTGCTGACCATACCTGTGCAGTTGTATATTTGTGTGCAGTGTTCTGGAAAAATCCACTGACCACAGTTTCCCAATAGTTACTGTAACTGTAGTAGGGAGTAAGTCAGGCTGCACACCTCACAGTGCCACCATGTGGTGGAAGAGTGCATTAACCAGAAAGTGTGAGGTAGCAGGAAAGCCAAACGCTCTCTCTCTTTCTCTCCCTCTCCCTCCCTCTCTCAGCTACTGAAGTTTAAGTTTCTCTTTACCTCTCTTCCTCTTTTTCTCTGTCATTCTTTCATGTGTCTCTCTTATGTTCTGTCCACACTCATCTCTGTCTTTCAGTGCCCCTGTCTTTTTTCACTTTATGCATCCCTCCCTCCCTTCCTCTCTCTTGTATTATACCTCTCTGCAGAAGACTGGGCCACTTTTGTACACTGTGGTCACAACACGCCTAAGTGATTGTCAGGAATTTTAAGCAACATCATTAAACCTTGAACTCTCTCCCTCTTTTCTTTTTGCTTCTATCTCCTCTTTCATCCTTTGTCTCTGTCACCCCACCCTCTCTTTCTCTTTTTCTCTACCTCTCTTTCTCTCTCCTTCCCTCTCTCTGTCTCTCTCTCTGTCCTTCTCACTCTCTCTCTCTCTCACTTCCAGGGATTTCCCCCACAGTGAAGAAGACAGAGATGGACAGTCCGTCTCCCCAAGAGAGCTCCCCTCGCCTCGGCTTCACCCAACACCACCGGCCTGTCATTGCAGTGCACAGTGGTGAGCAGCAGAGCACACACACACACACACACACACACACTTCCAGATACTATGCACTAACACTGCCGACTTTAACAGAAGTAGACCAAAGGAAGAAATTCGTACCACAATACAGAGTAGACTCTTTCAATACATGACCAAGTTGCAGCGTGTATTTAGTATTGAGTAAGTGTGTAAGTGAGTATTTATATATTTACTCAGTGTGTAAGCTTCTGTATAGGAGAAGCTAAGTGTTAGCAGTTAGAGACTTAGCAGTATGCTAGGGCTGTATGAACCAAGCCACTGGAGCGTCTCTGTTGTTTCTGCCTGACCCCAGTTCAGCTCTTTCCTTTCAATGTGTCAGCTGTATAAAGCTTAGAAATTAGAAGCAGTTCAAGTTGAAGTGAAGTTTTATTCAAAAGATTTTCCACACTGCCCTCACACTTTTAGGAAGACTTTCCCCTTACCTTGGTGCTCTCACCCGCATTGCCATGATGCCAATGATGGCTGTATGCTTGTTTTTATTTGCATTCACATGCTTTACCATGTAGAAGAACACACACACACACACATACACACACACACACACACACACACACACAGTTGCCTCTTGAGGATCCAAAACATATGAGATTATATAAGAATTGTCTGTAGTCAGTTTTCCTGCTAACCGTGTCTTATAGCAACTGTTTGGACAGGCTGATGCCAGCCAAGTTGATAGATAGCTATAGAGGCTTTAGAGATGAGTGACATGTGACAGGTGCCCCACAAATCAGCAGCATTGGCTCCTACTCTGTCAATGAGTTCCACTCCGCTATCAGCTCTCCGCTAATAACGGTCCATTACAGTATTGTGACAATAGATTCTTACCACTTGCATTGACTGAATTACAACACAAATTCATTGCACCTTTCAATGCATAAAAGATGGGAAATGTGTCCCAGTACAATAAATTGTCTTAGTGTTATTCAAAATCATTTTTTTAGTTTGTAGACAAACACTTTTAGTCAACTCTGGCAAGAGTCGGTCAGAGTGTTTAGTGTTGATAACACTGTTCGCATGCTCGCAGTGCCTTGTGTCCCCCAACCCCGACACATTATGTAATTGTTAGCAGAGGAGACACATTGTAATGAAGAGCAGTCTGGGGGCGCTGGCAGCCTCGCCGCCGTCTGCAGGACGACACATGAACAATTAGGGAGGCTGTCGGAGGCAACTGCCTGTGCACACAGCCATATGCCAGCTACATTAACGCATTAGGCCGCTAACAGAGAACTGCCATTAGCAACCGCCTCGCTGCTAACACGCCACGGTGACGCAGGGCTTCCAGGTGTTTTACAGTACAGCTGCTTTGCCAACAAATGAAAAGGGCTAACACGCTAATTGGACAAGAGCTGTGCATATGCTACTGTCAGCTGCACATAACTGAAGTGATGATTCTTTGCACATCATCTATTAAGTCTAAATGCACAAAGACAAGCGTAGGCTTCTGTTACACACAAATTTACTATGCAATATTTTTCTACCTTTTCAGCAATTTTTTTTCAAGGTAAATAAAGTATCTATGTATCTGTAAGGCTAGTGTAGTTACAGAGGAGGTTTGCATTGGAAGTTCGAGTGTGCGGTGTTTAAATAGTAAATGTAGTGCACTCTCCTAACAGGTCAGTCAATATGGGAAAAGATGTGTCAATATGTCATGTTTTTTATCATTTAAAGGGGTCATAATTGTTGTAAAAAATGTTTCCTTTATGTATTTGACAAATAGTAAGTACAACTGAAGGGTTCACACAAAACAGTCAAGGAAATCCAGGAAAACTTTTGTAAAATTAAATTTCCTTTACCAGATCTGGGAAAGGTCTGAGAGATGAGGCAGTATTCATTTTATTTTGGAAAAATTGCAGAGTTGTGGACTCCACAAGACATTTTCCAAAAATGTCTTTCTGGCAGTTTTTGAAAATGCATAGTTTTTTTTAAGGCCAGCACATTTCTGGAAGTGCAAAAATACTGCCATTAAAGTCAAAGTAGTCAGAGGTTATGGAAAAGTCTGTGCTGGTCACCAACTTCCCCTAGATTTGTTCCTGCAGACTATGAATGTACGTGGGCCGACCAGAATAAAAGGAAGTCTAGAGGAAATCTTTTAAAATGTTTTTTGGTAACACTTAAGTTTAGAGATCATGCGTTAGACTGACATTATTATACAATTAATGTGTGTGTATTCAAGCTTATAAGGCCTTAATATAAGCCCTGTAGTCTGTGCTAGAACCCTGTGTTGCATGTGAAGGCATGTGCTTGTGATGATGGTCTGAGATTATGCAGACGGCCTCTTCCCCCACCCCTTCCTCTCCCCAGGCATCAGCAGGAGTCCGCACCCCTCCTCGTCTTTGCACTTCCCCGGCGGCCCGCTGCTGCCCCAGTCGGCCTCCTCCTACTTCCCCCACACGGCCATCCGCTACCCGCCGCACCTGGGCACGCAGGACCCCCTCAAGGATCTCGTCTCCTTGGCCTGTGACCCGTCCAACCAACAGCCCAGCCCGGTAAGCAGCTCCACCGTCGCCTCCCATTACTACTACCACTACTACTACCACTACTAGCACTACTACTAGCACTATACTAGTACACCCACTCCTCCTCCTTCTCTTCCTGCTCTTCCTCCTATACCTCCGTCACCTCTTCATCCTCCTCTTCTTACTCTGCCTCCCAACCCAGCATGGGAGGCCCCTTCCGGTGTCTCTTCCAGTGAGTGTGAAGTGCCACGAGCTTGGGTTACTCCAGTGATGGTGATGGTGGTGATGATGGTGATGATGATGATGGTTCTGATGACACTGATGGTGTGACCAGAGAACCGGGTTTCTGAGCCAGCCATAACTCACACACTTAGCCACAAGCATCAGAGGGCGTGAAAGAAAGAAAGAATGAAAGAAAGCAAGAAAGAGTGTAGAAATATACTGTAGACAGAAATCGAGAAAGAGAGAGGGGGAGGGAGAGAAAAGGAGAGAGGGAGCATTTCAGGGCCCACACAGGATGATTAAACTGAGGTGAGGTGCCAAGTGAGATCCTGGCCAACCTAACCCCAGTGCAGGACGAGGGGGGCATCCTGGGCAACATTCTAACTGGGGGAGATTCTTAGCGACGGCTTCCTGGAAAATCCCCCGCCAACTGGATCTCCCATAGTGACGAGGACATGTGTCAACCCCTGTCATATTTTTAGCCCTAAAGCTAAGACAGTTCAATAGCCATGTATTCTGTGTCATAGAGTATGTATGTTTGTGTGTGTGTGTGTGTGTGTGTTATGTTCAGTAAATTGTATGAGTTCTGTCCCATCTTTGAGTTGTGTGGGAAAGTAGGAAGGAGTGGGTAATGCGGTCGTCGTCCCTGCCTGCTCCCTGCCTCCCTCTCTCTCTCTCTCTCTCTCTCTCTCTCTCTCTCTCTCTCTTTCTCTCTCTCTCTCTGTCTCTCTCTCTCTTTCTCTCTCTCTCTCTCTCTCTCTCTCTCTCTCTCACTTCATCCGAACTCCTCACATGCATTCCATCTTAGTAGACTTCTGTAACCTGAGAGCACCTCGGCCGCCCGCAGTCATGTAGGAACACGCCAGCCTGTCAGCTCGGGTTTCCCACCCAAACATACACACACACACACGACTACACGCACTTACACATTCACATATGTGTGTTAATACGACGCACTTAGCATACACTTTCTCTTCATCATAACTCATCCTTGCTCCAACTCATACCCTGACTCACACCACGCCATACATGCACACACAGTCACGGTCAGTACGCCCCTGGTGTCTCCAGAACTTCTAGTCGAGTGTCGTGAGCGTCAGCGGCACAGATCCCTGTAAAGCCAGCAGCTCACAGGGTCGCCTAAGCGACCAGCAGCTGTCCTGATCCCTCCCAGCGTCCCCCGAGCCTTCCATCTACTACTGTCTGCCCCGCTGGCACTGGTAGCCATGCAGCCGGGCGGATAGCCTACCGCACATGAAAATGCAGTAGCAGAGAAAGGAATGTGCATTGGCACAAGTGTTGCACGTGAAATACTTGGATTTAGCTCATACGTAGATTGAGCTGTTTGACATTGCAAATGTGATCCATTTGAACCCGTCTGTAGTCACCAGCTGCAGCAGATAGTCATGGCAGTTATTTCTGCGACGCTTAAATGTGTTAACGTTTTCACGTTTCGTTTTGAAAAGTTTTCACCCCCATCCTCTCACCTTCCCTCTACCCACTCAAACTAACTGTAACTGTATGTAGATTGCAGATAACCATGCATATACCCTCAATAAATTCTGTTCCACAGACTGACATAGACTAGAAAATGTCCTGTTTCACTAACTTTCTTATGTAGAGTCAAACCAACACTGTATTAGGCTAGCTTAGTGTGACTATAAGTCTCCAGGGCATCATTTCTATGTGGACGATTTCAGTATTGTGTATTATAATGTTATTTGTACGATCATTAAATCAGCACACAACATTGTCACCGGGTCATAAAAAAATAAATAAATGTAAAACAGTTTTAAAAAATAATCATAGTCTGTGGCGTGTACGACTGAATTGTCCTCCCCAGACACATTACAGCAGTAGCGGTTTGGGTTTCAAGCCATTACACCCTGACACCTCTCTCAGTCAGCTGCTGCTGCAGGTGAACAACCCAGCCCCCGGCCTCCCAGGCACCCTGCAATACGCAGAGCCAATGACTCAGCACCGTGTTGCTGGGTAGGGGTGGGGGCCATTGACAGGATAGGGTAGGGAGAGGTCGGGTTGGGTTAGTGGTGAGATGGCCAGCGGAGGGAGAAGCTGAATATCATTCTATCTAAATCATAACAACACTGAGTTTGGCTCTGTGAAGGAATGAACAGCAGCAAGAGAGAGGAAATACCAGGAAGAGGTGGAACAAGAGAAAAAAAAACGAGGGAGGAAGGAAGAAAGCGAGGGAAAATGAGAGAGATAAAGGGAGGAGAACAGTAATTCTTTTTACACACAGTCAAACTCAGTCACACAGTTACAAACACATACACTGACACATACAGTACATATACACTCTTAGCACATTCTTACCCAGATACAAACACACACACACACACACACACACACACACACACACACACACTGCTCTCCACCACATAGACACTCTCTCAGGCACCAAACACAAGCACACACACACATACTCACATACAGTACACACAGACACAGGCATAGACCTCATGCACGCATAGAGTGCACATACACACACACACACACACACACACACACACACACA